>MKEJ01084530.1:0-18913 GCA_001753735.1 Embelia ribes | reverse complement strand
ACCTAAAATCGCCGATATTTTCACGATCCGATACTTACCATGTATCGTACGGCACACCAAGATCACGATCGATTTCTTGTTCTGAATGATTCACCCTCACGATACAATCGTTTTCTTTCCGATCCGGTACGGATTGTACGGTACAAATCGTGTACCGTACGATTTTGGCAACCTTGTATATAACTTATAGAAATGATTACAAAAATTTTAAAAAGGGTTGAATCCTTGCTACATCCACATTTGGAAATTTTTAGTAGTTGTCACATCCAAGTCGTATTGTATCTTGGTTTGAATCCGTATCCTTGTCTGAATCTGTGCTTCTGAAGTCAATACTATTTATTATGGGCTTTGCCACCATCTCCCTATTTTCAACCCTTAAATTTTAATTGTTATACCATGAAATCATAAAATGAACATAACATGAATGTAGTAGAGATGCGTATGTTGAGATGGACGTGCAGGAAGATCGGGAAAGAATTAGGAATAAAGAGATCCGAAAAATGTTAGAAGTTGCTCTGATTAGTGATAAGATGAGAGAGAGTCGTTTAAGGTTGTTTAACACGTTAGAAGGAGACACCGATTATAAAAGTGTGAGGATCTTGATGTGGGAACAATGAGGAAAGGTAGAGGTAGACTGTTGATTACGTGGATAAAAGTGATAGAGAAGGAGATGCGCATGGCAGAAATAGATAAGGTAGTTGCCTTGGATAGAAACGAGTAGTGTCTACAAATTTATGTTAACGACCCAATGTGACAACGCATTATGGTTCCATTTAGCTGATCCCAATTTATTGGATTTTAAGACTTGGATGGATATGATGATGATGATGATGATGATGATGATTGAATAAGAAATGTGATTTAGGTTTAGTTTGGGAATGCTGGTGCTTTTTAAAATCCGCTTTTAAAAGTTGTTTTTGAAAGTAATTCTAAAAGCGAGTAGTATTTGATAAATAAATTTTAAAAGTTGTTTTGATAAGTAGTATAATGTTTGGTAAAATGATTCTTTTTATTATAAAAAGACAAGTAGATATGCATGGGGAATGTAAGAAATATAATTGAGGTTATTATGATAATTAATGAAAGAAAAAACAGAAGCAACTTTTCAATGCATTCCTGAGGTTGTTTCTAAAAGCACCATTAGAAAAGCAGAAGCAAATTATTAAAAACATGTAGTGTAGATTATACCATAAACCTCGTGCTACAATTTCCAAGAAAAAAATGCAGGAGCAGGCAATAAAAAGCAATCCTAAACTAGCCAATTGTACTCAGTATGTGAGATATGCTTGATTTTCTATAATTTAATTGTGTTAATTTGGGTTATTTGGGGCAGGCCGTATACTCCATCTGCTCTTTTCTTCAAGTATAATACCGCATTGGGTCCGCCTTATCGGGTTATAGTTGATACTAACTTCATCAATTTCTCCATTCAGAATAAGGTGAGTATTGAGTTCTGTTGTTGTGGTCCTGTACAATTAATTGATGCGTTGATCGTAGAATAGTAAAGTGCCTTTTTTTGGTTCTCTTTATGACAGGTTGATATGCAGAAAAAGTTTATGTTTCTTCTTAGTTGAAACCAAAAGAGGAATGCAATTACTGCTTAGTGATTTATTTTTCCCCCGTCTGCTTATTTTGCTTTTGAAATGAAACTCCGAGAGCAATTGTCATGAAGTGCCCTTAGCCTTTTCCGCTTGTTTGTTTGCGACCTTGGATTACTGTCTTTATACACATTATGTTATTCGAAAAGCAGATTCATTTTCTTGCTCGTATGCCTTTTGATGCCTATTTTGTGTTCGGTATGAGATGCGAATAATGTCTGCTGTAGTTCTTGGTTGGTTCTATTTATGGATATAATTTTTGGAGTTTTGGCGTTGTTAGATTGGACTAGCTATTACTCTGTTATAACCAATTTCTTTATTGTCGTATTAAAATGTAGTTGGATCTGGAGGAAGGAATGAAGGTTTGCTTATACGCAAAATGTAAGTCTGCTATCAAAACCGTAAATTTTCTTAATAGAATAGAATAGTGGTTTTCTTTTATGCAGTATTTGTCAGTACTTTCTAAGAATTGAGATGGTAACGTTCTCTCTTGTTGGCTGCAATATGAAATTTAATTCTCTTGAATCGTTCTAACTCTGTTGTTGTTTTGTTCCTTTTGGGTTGCTTAAGGCACTCCTTGTATTACGGATTGTGTTATGGCAGAGCTAGAAAAGTTGGGTCAGAAATATCGCGTTGCTTTGAGGTGCGTTGCCTTCATCTTTATATATTTTTCAGCCCATGTAGGACTCTGGTTTGATTGCCCTGTCATTTGTTTTTTTAGGGATATCTGACCCCACTTTGGTGGGTAATAGTAGCTTTTTCAGTCTTTTAGGGATAAGCTGTGAGTTAAAAATAGCAAACTGCGAATGGGCCGTATGAGTAGATAGAATGGCTTAAATATTTTTAGGAGCTGTTGTATTTCTTATGATCAGGGAAAGTATAGTTAACCAATTTAAGAAGAGAAATTTCTTTTGATCAAGTGTCCTGGTACACTGCCCTCTTTGTTTCTTGCTTATGGTACATGAACTTTATCTTAGTTGAGTTAAAGGTCCATTAGGGCTGTTTATAATAGCAAGAATCATTATATCATTGGTCTCTCTACGTAATAACTGGAGAAGAATATCATCTGCCTCTTTTTTGTTTAGATCTTTGTAATGAGATAAACGGGATTTTCAATATGTTTCTGGTTTTAAGGAAAATTGTTTATTTTCAGCAAAAAGTAGCTAGTTTCTCCCTATCAAAAAGAAAATAAATAAAATAAAATTGCTTGCTTGGTGATAAAACCTTTTGATCCAAATCTTGCTATTATTTTTTGCTTCTTTGCGGTTAGCAGGTCTTCTATTTTGATGTTTCTTATTCTTGTGATGTTGCCATGTACTTTGTTACAGGATCGCGAAAGATCCTCGATTTGAAAGGCTTCCTTGTACTCATAAAGGAACATATGCAGATGACTGCATAGTTGATAGGGTTACCCAGGTATTGTTCCAATATCTTCATGTAATTGTGACGGCTTCAATTATATATACCCATGTTACCTGGAACGCAGTTTGTTCCGGAACATGGAACGAAAACGGGAACGTGGTATGCTACATATCGTAAAACACGGTACGGTAGGAGTAGCCTTCTATGAATTACCTTAGCATATATGAGACCACCATATTAAGTTTCGTAGAAGTCAACATCTAGTTAGACCTAGCTTAAACTTATGTAATTGCTTTAAAATATGAAATTTAATACTTTCAAAATTGAACCTAATATAAATAGCATCACTATTTTATGTGTCTACGTTAAATTTCTCTTCGGAAACAAATTTTAAGAGAACAATTGTCTTGAATTGCCTTGGTTCTCTAAATTTGGTGATTTGGTACGGAGGTGTACCACATTTCGGAACGTGCGTACCAATTCGCAGTTCGTTAGTATATTAGTGATTTCGGTAAAATAGATATATACCTTCTTCCACTATTGGCCGTTCCATTTTTTAGGGATCCTTACTGTTTCAATACGATGGCATCTAATAAAGCAATATTGCTCCTCAATTGAATTTAACGTGTTGGATTTATATTTTTTTTTTTTTGGCACAAGAAGCGGGTTTAGATGCATAATATATACTCCCGCATACACATGTAAATTTGCATCTTATGCACATGTCATACATACTAGTCCGTGTGTGTAATAATTACCTTCAACCTGTCGTGGATGAAAATTCAATTCAATTACTATTACTACATTATTTGTTTCTGCACTTTCCCAATCCTGCAATAGGAAAATGATGCAAAATTACTATCTCGTAGGATATAAAGTAAATGGGTCTTGTATAGCCCAATCAAGCTTGGCTCTTTTACACTTTCACTTATTCTTGCGAGCCATCCATCAAGAGCTTGGTACAAGTCGTTTTCGTCGTGTTAAAGAGCCAAGGGTGAGGCTCAATTTCATCCTAATTTAGTGTATGAGTTGAGCTAATCTGAAGGATAGTCCAGCTCTACTACACCCCTTGTTGTTCTATTGATTTTCCCTACTTGTGCCACCATCTAGTTAGGTTCAGTTTACCTTTTAATCTGAGGCATATTTTATTTCGTCTAAATTTTGTAAAAGAACATTTTAATTGTTCCTAAAGGTTTGGTTACTGGGGTATTTATTTGATCACATAATAGGCCAATGGTTGCAGAACTTAGCACAATGCTATTCTTAGGAAAGCTTTATTGTTCTTGGTTCTGGGAATCTTTAGTAGGTGTTTAGAACATCTTTGGGTAATTGCTAAGTGTAACATTTCAAAAAATTCTTACACAAATTTCTACAGAACGTGAGTTGTCATTACTGCATTTAAATTATAATAATAGAAGTAAGGGATCACTTGCCTTCAATACCAAATGTTGTCACTGCGTAACTATTCTCAAAGAGTTGGAAATTTCTTGTTTGTCTTCCATTCTGCTACTGCGAAAAGCTTGGTTGTAGCATTTGAATTGGTTTTGGCTGACTAGTTTCGGGGTTGAAATGTTTTATTGCCTACAGCATAAATGTTACATCGTTGCTACATGCGATCGAGATTTGAAGAGAAGGATTCGCAAGGTATAGTTAATTGCTGATATCAATAGCTTGATATGTGATGTGATGATTACACGAGATCCTACTGTACATTAATGTATGTGTGATTCATGAACAGATCCCTGGTGTGCCCATCATGTATATTACTCAGCACAGGTACTCAATTGAGCGTTTGCCTGAAGCGACAATTGGCGGAGGTATTTATATTGAAAACTGCTTTCTCGCTATCTCTTGCTCTACATATATTTGTACTTATTACATGCATATAATTTTGAATATATATATATATACACTTCTGCATGTATTGCTTTTGTTGTGTGCATGACATTATTTTATGTGTTTTTTACAGCTCCAAGAATTTGAGACTACCGTTCAGCGGTGAAAAACATATAGCTAAGCTATGGCATTTCTGAGTCGACAATACAATATGTATAACGAGTGAACATGTTGATGGATGGTTCTAGCCATCATCCTTTAGGGTTTTCAAGCTTTTGAGGCTGATGTAACCTTTTTTGTTGCGTACAAAGGCTTGTGTATGTTTATTCCCTTTCAGAAAATCAATTTTGGTTGCTGTAGTGATATGTTTCTGATTCATCCCATTTCTGCGTCTTCTGTGCGTTCTTATGTATGTTGGTCTCTCTCTCTCTCTCTCTCTTTCCTTTGGTGGAATGTGGTTTGTAGGAACTTTTTTTCATAAAAAATTGTGCCCCTGAATCGTGTGCTTTTGTGATGTCTTAAAAAAAGAAACGGGTACTGAAGAAGCAAGTATTCAATCCTAAAACTGATTCAATTTGATCATGTACGCTAGGTAGATGCAGCAGTTCTTACTGCGATGAGTTTTATCGCTAATAAATGGAAATAAGACTTTTAGAGCAAAGTTTAGGGACATAGGCTCATTCTTAAAACTATTTGTCTATTGATTTTCGTAGTACTTTGTCAACAAGATAATCCTTCACAACTCTCATTACATTTAAAGGGTTGAAAAGGCTTTGCAAATTTATCAAGAGAATCGAGACTGAATGCATAGGATCGGTTTGGTTTGGGTCCAATAGCTTTGGATTCTGGCTCCAAATTTGGAAAGAGTGGACCATTCTGATCATATATGATCCTGCTCTATCATAATTATGCCTGGTTCTCATCAAATATATTTATCATAATTGTGATTTTCTAACTTTACCAACTATAATAGTTTAATTCTGTTAAAATCTGTTTTACATCACAACCATCAAAGCGTTTGTAGTCCAACGGTAAGGATAATTGCCTTCCAAGCAATAGACCCGGGTTCGACTCCCGGCAAACGCATAAATTTTTGTATATCCCTCTTCCCTTCCCTTTTCCAAACATTTTAAAAATTCTTGTTATTTTCATCGTATTTTCGATAAGACCACTTTAGGTGTGGGCATTCATGACCTACGCAACTGATTTTCTTTTGCTCTCTGCTTTTGCTATTACATTGAAGGCTTTCTTAAAATAATTGCTAAAGTGCATTAGATTTTAGGATTAATTCATTACACGCAAGATCTATTTGGTCTGCTCTGAATTCCTTTTTTCTTTTTTGAATAACATTCTTGGCTTCTTCTAAATTTGGCGTTATTGCTTTTTGGTTGTTGTTGTGGGGCTAATTATCCATTTGAACATGGTGAATTCAAGTTCGTGTGCTCAAGAATGTCACCAACCTAATATAATCTTAGATCATAATATTATGTATGGATCAGTGTATCGTGATCAAAATTATATGAAATTAATCATAATATTATGAATGGAATGGTGTCTCGTGATCAAAAGAAGAAGAAATTATTCCAGCAAGAAGAACAAAAACAAGAACAACCAACATATAGCATAAATAAGCTCCACCATAATAGACAAAGGGGAACATTTACTTGCACCAACAAGATTTCATACTCAAACAAGATTGAATGCACTTTTTTGCGTAAACACATGAAAGTGAAGCCTTATTCGCATATCATTCATCCAACTAGTTTGTAGAACACAATTATGCATGGTCTCTCAGGATTTACAGGTAGAGAAGTATTACATTACTTATTCAACTCCACGTGAATTTCTTACAACAAATAATTCAAAACAGGAAGCTCTTCTATTATAATTTCCACTCTATATATACTATAAACAAACTATAACAAAACATACAAAACTTTGAAGCTTGACAAAATGCTATCTCAAGAAAACACCACCACTACGCCTTCCTCGATGATTCTCCCTCAGACCTCAGAGAGGACAAAGTAACCCGTGTAACAAAAACCCTTACCAAGGTTAACTTCACAACCAAAGGCACAAATTCCTTAATCCAAGAAGGAAAATATTCAAAGCAGGTAGGTTTTGGTGTTGAAGGGCAACCAACGGACCTGATTAGTTCCTCCATTGAAAGCATTCGAAACTTTGGGGGAGAGTTAAGGGCAATATTGTGTACTCGGTGCTCGTATATTTTTCCGTACTTATCAAGCTTGTACTCTGACGTACCATCAAAGCGACCATGGCTCTCCCGGAGGACACGTGGGATACCATGAACTGTCCAACGGATCATTATTACACCTTCAGAGGGTTGCCACACGCTTACTATATCGAGCCACAAGGCACGGAAAAATAGGCGGCCATGGAACCGAAGGGCCCAGAAAATGGACTTGTAGTTTTCTATACCAACGAAGGTGTTGACTGGATCTTTAAAAGCAATATCATCTCTGAAAAGAGAATGGAAGATAGCCCCATCAGAAGAATATATTCTCCAACTTTGCCTTACAGAAATAAATGCTAGAAGAGTGATACCATGGCAGTTTCGATGTTACACTTGCACTCCATTATAGTTTGCCATGTTTCCCATTTTATCTTGAGACAAAAAGGAGGATGACTAACTACTCAAAAGTTATTAGCATCTTTGCAACTGGATTAAGAACATTGGATATGAACTTATTTTGATTGAACAGCTGACCAATTAATTGTTTCAACCCTTGCATCGAAATAGCTTCAAATCCAATTACCAGATATAGTTGTTAGGACCCTAGAAACTTCTTAATTGTTAACACCCTAAATGCATTTGTAACATTTCAACGCAAGTTATATCGTAGTACCTGCAGTCAAAATTTTCCTAACTGTAGTTTCCCTGATTACCTCTTTTTATTTTTCATCTTTTTAAACCTTTCCTCGCTACTTCACATTGTACTTTGCCAAAATTTTCCTATAAGATTTAAACTTCTACCAATTTTGAAACAGTTTAAAGAGAAGCGGTGACATAAATATCCAAGTGTCAAAACATTGATAGACACTAGCAGGAAAAAAATAGTACCACCACACTTCAAGACTCCTTCCACAGATAAGGTTGACAACAATCACCATAGTTTAAAAAAGCACGTCCATCATCAGACACATTCAAGAAATCCATACCTTTAAATCTCTATCATTGCATGCTGCATAAGTTTTAACATGCATTGACAAAAGGCTATAATTGGTCACGACAAACTTAGACCTATACCTCAAAAACTGATAATACAGGTGCATGTGGTATGCATCTTCTCAGACATACTATTCTCAGATTTATTAAGAACACATGGAATATTAACAAATTTTGGTGTGGAGCAATGCATGATGATATCTGCCAGATGGACTCTAAATCATACGGTTCTAATCCAAAAACATCAGCCACAACCGATGCTGACAACTATCTTGCTCTTAAATTAAAAGCTACAAGTTCCTCATTCACCTATTATTACATTGGCACCCAGACATTAGCAGACTCCACACAACTAAATCACTTTTCTCAACATATAATGGAGAACTCGAAGCACTTTGAGTGCACACGAGTAACACAAATATACCATTTATGTGACAGAATCTAGTGATATAGTCATCTGAAAACCTCTAAGCAAACATTAGTATGGTCTGACAAATTCGAAAATTAACGGAAAAGGGTAAACAGAACTCAAGCTGAAGAGCAACAAGAAAATATATTGTTTTAGAATCTCATATCATCTGTGAAATCATTGTTGCTCTGTGCATGTCTACAGCATGGTAGGAAGTGGCTCAATACCCTATGCTGAAAAGTGAATCATAGAAATAAAGTTTCACAACATAATGAATGAGAAAATAGATACATGCCACTGAATTTTCTACAACACGATGACTAGTTAAAGAGTTCTTTTTCATGTAGAAGTATAGATGGATGAATTTTCCCACATATTAGGGTCCGTTTGGTCCAAGAACATGGGATACATCAATCCACTCTTGTTAATTCTAGCTTAAAGCAGAAGAAGCATTGCTGCATAAACGAGGAATGACAAGTCCAATCATGTGTAATGAACCCCTTTGAGGGCTTAAACGTAGAGGAATAATTACGAAGAGGGCTGGTTATTGGAGTAATTGAAGACCCATGGGCTAAATTGTTAATGTATTCGATTAAGGAGTTAATGCAAGTCATAGAAACTTAAGGGGCATTCCTGCAAATAGAGTTTATTGCTCTCTATTTATACCTGATAGTTCATTTTTGGGGGTGGAAAAAATTGTTATTGTTTCATTTTATTTTCATTTCCAGTATGTTTTAGTTTAGCTTCAATCCATAGATTTAACAGCACTTTTATTCCCCTTTTGTAATCATTACTTTCGAGTTGAATATAACTGAAAATTACCCCACAGATACTCAATGTCTATCCATTTTCTATTACTGTTACATTTCCTACAATCTCAGCTTATTCAGACGATCGATCATAGTAGATTCTTTACATCATGTCTCCCACGATTGTCTTAACATTTATCATCACATAGTTGTGAATTTTAAATCTGTATCCACTACTCTAAAATGTTGACTTCACAATTTTAGAGGACAACCATTCATTTTTTTACATCGTACCAACGTAGCTGTTATTAATGCTTGCTAGACTTTCGAAGCAAGGTAAGAAATAGACGAGCATATGCCCGCAATCAAGTTATGACTATATGCATAAATGACCTATCATACATAATAACCAGGCACGTATAATAGCTGCATATACAAACCAACATGCAATGTGTCCACAAACGACACTGTAGAGAAATAGCTCTTAAAAATTATGTGAATTAAGCAGCAACCACAGTTGACCTGCACAACTAACGTGTCCACATGGCAGGAAAGAAATTTATATCGTTTTAAGTTACAACACTTGGTTTACTCCAACCAAAACAAAACTACAATTATACTATCACAAACTTCTGTAAAGTTCTCGCTTTTCGATTCTTTATTTATTCATGAATACATAAACAAATATTTTAAATCTTATGCAACTTTATGAGTCTATGACTGGACAAGAGCAGGAGCATTTTTACCAGTAATGGAACAAGAAATGCTTTTAAAGCACATGCTGCAGCCGAACTTTAACCAGCACCAATAAGACCATAATTACACATACAGACCATCTTGCAAGTTCCTCATCAAGTCTGTATAAGACCATAAACCACAATGGGGCCTCTAAATGGCCCTGTCCTACATTTCAGGAATTAAACCCTCGGGAACACTCCCACTATTGCATCTTAACAATTCAATCCCTATTTAGTATATCTATTCTCATCCCCTAAATTTTAATCACTATACCTCAACTTCCAAAACAGAGGCTGGAATGTCAGGAATATCCATACTAGATCCCCTAAACTCAAAAATGATGAGGAGGAATATTGCAACAATTGATCTATCCCTTTAGAGCATTGAATAATATTTAGATACTACCTCCGTCCAAAAATAATAGACCCCTTTGACTCAGCACACAGTTTTAGGCAAAGTCAAAAAGTAGATTTACATCACATTATTTTAATGACTTACCATATTCGCCCCTTAGCGGTGCTCCCTCCGTCCATTAATAATAGTCTACCATTACTTTTAGGAATACCCCAAAATAATTGTCCATTTTCTATTTTAGGATTGCAAAGTTTAGCATATAACCAATATTAACCCTCACAATTACTAAAGACAAAATAAGACGTTTACCATAGGTAGTTTGGTATTTCGTGTTAAAATGATGTGTAGAACTATTTTCTGACTGAGCATACAGTTTTAGGCAAAGTCAAAAAGTAGGTTTACATCACATTATTTTAATAGGACTTACCAAATTCGCCCCTCAACAGTACTCCCTCCGTCCATTAATAATAGTCTACCATTACTTTTAGGGATGCCCAAAAATAATTGTCCACTTTCTATTTTAAAATTGCAAAATTTAGCATATAACCCATATTAACCCTCAAAATTCCTAAAAACAAAACACGATGTTTACTATTGGTAGTTTGGTATTTCGTATTAAAATGATGTGTGAAACTATTTTTTGACTTTGTCTAAAACTATATGCTAAGTCAAAGGAGACTATTATTTATGGACAAAGGCAACAACTTATTTGTCTTTAGTAACTATCAGAGCTAATAATGATAACATGCTAATATTTTACCATCCAAAAAGTGGAAGTGGACAATTATTATTGGACATCCGGAAAGGAACTGTTATTTGCGGACAGAGCAAGCACACAGGTTTGAATGGTTGTAGTGCACTCCCACCAGTGTCCCAAAATGAATCACTACCTTGAGGGATTAATCCCAAGAGTCCCATCAAACATCATAATATCCTGAAGTAAATAAGTAATTTGCTAAAGTGCTCCCTTAGAACTAGGGCAATATTGTTTAAGTTTTGGGGTCCGTTGTGATCATTCCCCACATCCCAATTTATGCTTTATAGTTCAAGGTATAGGAATTAAAATAGACAGGTTGCAAATATTTACATTGGTAGGAAATTAGGGTCGGCTGTTGACAATCTCCATATGACTATCTCTATTTTAGCATGTGAGGTATAAGGATTAATATATAGGTCAAAAATAAGTATAATAGTAGGATGCCAAAACATTAAATATTCTAGATTTTGGTATTATATGTTCGTTTTCCTAAACCCTCAATTGAAACATAAGATCTTATATTTCATGCTCCATCCAAACAAGAGCAATTATAATCCAAAGCTTGACATACATATAATTCAAAGCTTTATCAATCTCAGAGCATTCACAACATGCTCTCATTTAACTTCTACATCCACCTTTCTGGAAACAAATTTCTCCTATTAGAAACTCACATTTTAGAATTTGTTCATACCAGTTTTTCTATAATTTTATTTTTTAAATTACTACAATAACTATATATATTACTACAAAATTAAAAACATTTGTTTCCCAATGTTAACTAGTGTTTTATAGTTTTGGCGAAAAAACAAATTATTGAAGGCTTTCTAGTAACTAAGAAACAGAAACAGTGTTGTGACACATTTCTCGTTCAAGATTTCTCTAATTCTCTTTCATATTTTTGATTTGAGAAATCAAATGGGAGAAATCTAGCATTTAGAAAGACTGATGAGAATGCTCTCAAAAGCCAAAAAAACATAAAAATAATAATAATTCTCAAACCCCAAAAATGGAATCCAAACCTATAAATACCAAACCTGAGCTCCCTGTAGCAGCAGCGCATCCAGCAGAGTCCGAATCACGTACCCTGTATTGACACAATACTCTCTCTTCTCCTCCTCCCAGTCCTCTGCTCTGCTATCACCGGAGCTGAGAACTGCACCTTCAAATCCTTAGCCTTCGCATAAACCCTAACCCGAGCCCTAGCCCTGGTATTACTATAATTCTTCACCAATTTGGGGATTTTAATATTCCAGAGGCTCGCGATTGCGGAATTGGAGGAGATCGCGGTGGCGGTGGGTAATGGAAGTGCAAATGGAGGGCAGTTTATGGCGGGATTAGGTGGTTGGTTGACTGGAAAAGGGCATTGTGGGCACAATTTTTTTTTTCTTTTGTACGTTGAGGAAGTTGAAGAAATGATTTCATAGCGAACAACAAAAGCAGTCATGAGTTGCTCTAGCAACGGGATGACAGAGACTCATCCAACAGCTACAGAATCATTGTATCATGACAAACTAGATCAACAACTTAATGAGTTCACTGGAATTTTCAAAATTTTTAAAACATGGCGTGTGTTAATTTGTTGTGGTATTATATTGTACCATACTTAGTAGAACCAGGCACAGATATTGAATAGTTCACTGCTCATCTGTTACCACTATAAGCAAACTTTACCTTCTACTAACAATATAATATATTCATATTTGTAATAGTCTAAGGTAACAAATACTCGGCTAATCCTTTGTCAGTAAAATTTCAACGCAGCTCATCTTTTGTCAGTAAAATTTCAATGCAGCTACATGGCACTAAACTACTAAATCCCTAATAACAGAAGGAAAAACCTATTTTTCCATGACTTGTTGGACAACATCCATGCTCCGTGAGACTAATAGTGCGTCCAAAAGGTATTACTCATCAAAAAATAAAGTTCTACAAGCACGCAAATAGAAACAGTCATAAATTACATTGCTGCCTCTAAATGGCTTCCTATCCTACATTTTAAAGCCAAGGGAACACTTCCACTATTGTATCGAAACAATTAAATCCCTATTTACTATATTTATTTATTCTCATCCACTAATTTTAATCGCTATAGCTTAAACTCTAAAACAATGATTGGAATGATGGGAATGTCCAAACCAGAACCCCTAAACTCAAAAGTAGTATCGGGAATTAATAGCTATCTCCTAGTTGAGGAGGAATATTGCAACAATCCCTCAATCATTTTTTAGGATTGAACAGTATTAGATTCTCTCTTCATCAACAAATAATTGGCCGCTTTGACTTGGCACACAGTTTTACGCAAAGTCAAAAAGTAGGTTTACATCACATTATTTTGATATGAATTACCAAATTTGCCTATAAAAAGTAAACTTTGTACACAAACAATAGTCCACTTTTCTTTTTGGATGTCCAAAAATAATTGTCCACTTTTTATCTTGGAGATTACAACATTTAGCCTATAACCAAATATTAACCTTCACAATTACTAAAGACAAAATAAGACATTTACCAAGGGTAGATTTAGTAATTCATAATAAAATGATATGATATAAAGCTATTTTTTACTTTGTCTAAAAGACAAATTGTGTCGAGTTAAAAGATACTATTATTTATGGACAAAGGGAGTAATCACCTTATTTTGTCTTTAGTAACTATGAGGACTAATGATGATAATGTGCTAATAATTTACCATCCCAAAAGTGGAAGTGAACAATTATTATTGGACACCCAAAAGGTAAAAATGAACTATTATTTGTAGACGGAGGGAGTATATTATAAATACGTTTTTCCAAAAACATTTCCACATTTTGTGTTACAAAACAAATACCAAACAAGTTTTTGCATATACAAAACTCAGCTTCAAAAATATTTTAGACATGAGCTTTCAAAAACTAAAAACTGAACAACTAACCAAACAGTAGAATTTTAACTAGATTTACGGTATTCTACAGATGTCTTACATGTATTATCATTTTTGCAGAGGAGTGCCACCTTCCCCAAGGTCTGATCATGCTGCTGCAGTTCATGCAGAGCGTTACCTTCTTATATTTGGTGGCGGTTCACATGCTACTTGCTTCAATGATTTGTATGTTCTTGATTTGCAATCGGTATGATAACTTGTTCTATCCCTTGTTAATTCTTCTGCTCGTTATAGTTGCCCTCTTATTTGTACTCGTCATATTTTTGGATGCTGAAGATGGAATGGTCGAGGCCTACACAAAAGGGTGAGATACCAAGTCCTCGAGCTGGTCATACAGGTGTCACTGTTGGGGAGAACTGGTTTATTGTTGGAGGCGGTGACAATAAAAGTGGTATGTGTACTGAAAAACCTGTCACTCGGATTAGACTAAGTCGATCACAATCTTCTTGTGTAGGTCGATAAATGATGCTTACCTGCCTATGGAAATATAAAAATAGTCGCATTTTTTTTCTGCAAAATCCAGTAGTACCGAGCAGTTATTGATGAGTACTCCTCTGCCATTCATAGAGGAGATCTGAATTTTATCTGTTGCCTTTTGCACTCAAATTACCTCGGTTTCTTGTTAAATTGCTATTGCATTTCGAACCGTCAAAGTGTCCTTTGAGCTTCCAAGTTTATGCATAGTCAAGAGTTGGAAAGCCATTCTAAACCAGTGAAAGTTTTTGATTCTGAAACCCGCCTTCTTGGATGATTCTGGTTCTCTTCATTATTTCTCTTCCTGGTTCATTAAATGTCTTTTCAAAAGGAATAGAAGCAAGTTTTCTTGAGATGTTTGCTTGGATTGGATGGACAATGTTCTACTTGTAAAAGGGTATATCCATGTATATGAAATGCCTATACTTTTGTTATTGGTGACAATAGAATGCTTGTGCCTTCGAGGATATATATATGTGTTAATATGTACATTACCTTTGAATGATTACAAATGTATGTGATATATTTTGACGACAAGGTCATCAATGTGTAGCACGGATACAGACACGGAACATGGATACGGCATGACACCGTTTTTAGAAAGTGCAGGACACAATACGGTGGGAACATGAATAAACTATAAAAACTTTCAATATTTTTTCTGTTGTGTTGACGAATGTCCACACCTACATCTAAATCATTGATCGTTTTATTTTGGCACTTCTCACAACAAAATTACATTTTAGTTGTTAATATAATTATAAACTTATGAATAGTATTAATCTTCTTCTAGATTATTAAGCTAAGAAGCACATGCTCAAAAGCAAATGTGGTTTTGGATACGGACACGGACATATATTCGGTAACTATTACAAAATGCCAGATGCGAAAGAGGCGAGGATTATTATTATTATTTTTTTGGGGAATAAATGTTTTATAAATTATTATAATACAATTGGGAATCAATAAAAAATTGGAATAGTTAATTTCTAATGATGAACGAAATGATATATAGTATGAGTTCTTAGCAAGCAACAACTATGCAAATTCATCATGTCATCATCTAGTAAATTTTACTATGTGATTCGTTGGAATCGCCAAAAATATGTTAGTCTGAAAATGAATTGACCCCGAAGTAGAAAAGAAGTCACAAAATTTAACAGCTTGTTCATAGCATGTCTACGATGAGTCCATTGTGTGTCTAGAATTTAAATTATTAATTTTGCTACTCGCAACGTGGCGAGTCGGATACGTATTTCAAAGGTATGTGTGTCCAATACGTGTCACACATGGACATGGCACCCCTTTAGGCGTATCCCGTGCTTCCTATTTATTAACATAATAATTTGAGTGATGCAGATCTACTTAATGAATGTTCTTATAAGTTATCTTAGTTTTGTATCCCATGGTAACACATTTTGCATTTCTACTTTGTGGAGACGTGTCTATCACACGTGTGTCTCGCATGCGTTCATCACTTGTCCAATTTTGGAAAAGTAAGAAAGTAATAGGACGCACAAGCACATGCATCAGATGTGTCTGTGAAGTATCCATTGAGTGTTGGTGTCCGACACTGGTACGATGGTGGTATGGCACCTTTTTTTGTAATTTTGTGCTCCATCTTCCTTAAAATTTAATGTACGAGAAATATGGTTATGTTTCCTTTTGGTTGTTGGTTTAATCCCTCTGTTACACTTGTTGCAGGGGTCTCAGAAACAGTTGTTCTCAACATGTCTACGCTGGCTTGGTCTGTTGTAACTTCTGTTCAAGGGCGAGTTCCTCTGGCTAGTGAGGTAATATCTTCATGCATACTTTTTCAACCAGCTATATCATAGCAATTCAAATATATTCCGACCTTCATGTTATGGCAGTGAAAAGCATTTTGTAGATACAGTGAACCATGATAGCCTACCGGTTGAAATTGTAGAAATTACTCGGTTGCATTCATAGGATGACATACCTTGCCATAATGTCTTGAGATTCAAGATGATCATTTTGTTGTAGGATATATATTGGATTCCTCTAGGTTTTTTATCTGGAATTTCCTCTTCTTTTCCAAATTCTTTTCCTTTATTTTACTTAAGGAAGTACACATATTCTTCTGTGAATCAAAATATTGGTTGTAAAAAGATATCTAGTTTCTCTCCTTTGAATTGTATATGCAATGCTAGATCAATTCAAGTGTTGATGCTAGAGTTAGTTCTTTTAAGTTCCATGCATTATGTTAAGTTTGGTTACCAATTCAATTATTACCAAAACGAAATGGTAAGTGTATTTGGAAGGCCTGGGCAATGCCACATTGCCATTGTACAATAGAAACCATGTGTGGACTATGAAGACCAGTTTTCCATTAGATCCGGATATGTTGAGAATTGAAATTCACATTTTATTGGGGTCTAGCGATGGTTCTTCTATCATTTCACTGTTATACTTGACTACACTAGGGACTAAATAGGATGAGTTTCAAAAAACCCAATTCCTTATTGATGGTGCGTGTATGTGTTAGATCTCTTACTCATTCCAATCTGACTGTCTTTTGGTAAGAGCTTTGGTGGTGCAAGTTAGTGATTGGGATTAAATGTACATACAAGCTAGTTTATACTTCTAGTTATGCTTTTGGCTTTCTTGTTTGTGATGCAACCATTGACACTACATCAATGTTATTGCTTAAAGCATTGATTACATGCTACTTAACTGTCGTGCCCCGAATCCCCATAAACTCGGGGACGCGAGAATAAGAAGAATAATAGTAACAAGAACTATAAATAACCAAGATGAATATGAAAAATAGATACAATTACTATTCCACATTTTCAACGGACCCAACGATACAAGAAGATTGTATATATATGAGTCCAATAGTAGATACAACATTCAAATGTGGTAACTGCAGTTCACAACCAGATTACATAATATATATTGCTAAAAACAAAGTAGGAAGGTCATTGCTAACACTATACAAAAGAAAGTTTCGAGCTATTGGCCCGATAAAAATAAATGTACATATACATACGCGATTACCGTCTTTGAACAAAATAAACATGTGTAAATGAGGCGATATCTTCTATATAAAAAATAACCATCATAGTAATCAATGCCCTGCTGAGCGTGGCCCGAGCTAGTCTCTGCGCTTACGAAACAAATATGAGCAGCAATTTACAAGAAGAAAATACGAGTTTAATTGCCAATCAATAATTTAAGAATGAGATTATGTGGTATAGAAATGTATACTACATGCTCGAATAAAATAAATATGTACATTCTTGTAGAATGTAAGCACATATACTATCAAACTACAAATGCTCGAAAGTCAACTAATGCCATGCTAATTCGACAACAACTCCAACTACGATTTAAGTAGAAAGGTGAGACTAGTATCTCTTGAAGGTTTTGAGGCTGCCCACTTGCTTCACCTACAATCGACGTATCTTGTGCGACGTGAATCATAGGTCTGACTTTAAGGTGCACTAACACCTAAAGTTATCAAAAGTCTCTCCCTATGCAGGTTTCCTGGCTCTCACGTGGGGGTGTATGTCCCCAAACTTATCCCGCTCTCCGAAGGGTTAAAATCCCGAAGGTGTTCTCGAAAAAAGGTGATACTAAGGTCCCGAAAAGAAATCAAAGGACTCAATTTCTATCATGGTAATGATAATGAAAATGAGACCCCGCGTTCATGATGATATTCGTGCTTTTCAATATTTTCTCGCGTAGTACGCTTTACCTCCTCGAGTAGCATACTTTTTAAAGGTATATTTTATTCCCGAATTACATACCAAATTCTCCAAGTTTCCTTGAATACTCCGCCAAGTTTTACAATGAGGTTTTATAACAAAATAAGCATGAATAGCCAATGAATATCATGAATGTTCTCGCATTGCAACATGAACGCTAATAGCAATGCTATGATCATATTGTGGTAACAATAATCATGCCTCGAAGTGCCATAAGATAATATTGATGAAGATAATATTAATGCCACGAAAAGTATTAATGAATACAAGATTCATGCCTCGAAATTATCATGTGATAATATAGATGAATACCATTTTCATGCCTTGAAACTACTACATTAGTAATGCCACATAATTGAGTATAAAACCCAAAATAAGATTTATCATTGATAAATTTATACAGCAATAGCAAAATCCCAAAATAATCAAGACATGTAAATACATGATACATGCACACGCTCATAATTGAATTGCTATTCGTAATCTACTCATACCTTATACGCTTACGAAACTACCCGAATGATTTTGTGAGCCTCGCCTCGAAAACCCCTCTTTCAAAGCCTCGGAAATGATCTATCAAATGGACCTGAATCAAAGCAAACCTATACCAAAAATTTGTCTACGAGATGAGATGTATATGTTTAATTCGAAATATGAGAAGCACAAAAATCGAGACAAAAAGAATGAAAAAGATAGAAGTTGAGACTTGTGCCAAATTGTAGCTCTAGTGATTTAGACTCCAAAAAATGCAAAAATATTGCACGTATACTATCCCGAGCTAGATGAACAAGTGGC
>MKEJ01084528.1:22500-24255 GCA_001753735.1 Embelia ribes | reverse complement strand
TTTTGATTGACATACCTATAAATGGTATTTTCCGTAGAAATAGTATTCTTGCTTATTTCGATGATTCTCGATACAGCAGAAAGAGCTCGGGAATTACTAAATATGGGGCTCTAGAAGGGCATTCAATCGTCAAAAAGGAAGATTTGATTGAGTATCGAGGAGTCAAGGAATTTAGGCCAAAATACCAAAAGCAAATGAAAGTAGATCGCTTTTTTTTCATTCCTGAGGAGGTACATCTCTTACCTGGATCTTCTACCATAATGGTACGGAATAACAGTATTATTGGGGTGGATACACAAATCACTTTAAATACAAGAAGTAGAATAGGCGGGTTAGTACGAGTGGAAAGAAAAAAAAAAAGAATTGAACTGAAAATATTTTCTGGAGATATCCATTTTCCCGGAGAGACAGATAAGATATCCCGACACAGTGGCATCTTGATACCTCCAGGAATAGGAAAAAAAAATGACAAGGCATCCAAAAAATGGAAAAATTGGATCTATGTCCAACGGATCACACCCACCAAGAAAAAGTATTTTGTTTTGGTTCGGCCTGTAGTCACATATGAAATAACGGACGGTATAAATTTAGCAAGACTTTTTCCCCCGGATCTCCTGCAAGAAAGGAATAATTTGCAACTTCAAGTTATCAATTATATTCTTTATGGAAACGGCAAACCAATTCGGGGAATTTCTGACACGAGTATTCAATTAGTTCGGACTTGTTTAATATTGAATTGGGAGCAAGACAAAAAAAGTTCTTCTATCGAAGAGGCTCGTTCTTCCTTTGTTGAAATAAGGACAAATGATTTGATGCGAGATTTTCTAAGAATTGATTTAGTCAAATCCTCTATTTCGTATACTCGAAAAAGAAATGACCTCTCAGATTCCGGATTGATCCCTGATAATGAATCAGGGCGCACCAATATCAATCCATTTTCTTCCACTTTTTTGTATTCCAAGACAAAGATTCAACAATCCCTTAACAAAAATCACGGAACTATTCATACGTTATTGAATAGAAATAAGGACTACCAATCTTTGATAATTTTGTCATCATCTAACTGTTTTCGAATGGGTCCATTCAATGATGTAAAATCATTCAATGTGATAAAAAAATCAATTAATAAAAATTCCCTAATGCCAATTAGGAATTTGTTGGGCCCTTTAGGAATAGCTTTTAAAATTGCGAATTTTTATTCATTTTCCTGTTTGATAACTTATAATCAGATCCCAGTAACTAAATATTTACAATTTGACAATTTAAAACAGACTTTTCAAGTACTTCTTAAATATTATTTACTGGATGAAAATAGGAAAATTTATAATCCCGATCCATGTAGTAAGACCTTTTTGAATCCAGTAAATTTGAATTGGTATTTTCTCCATCACAATTATTGTGAAAAGGTATCTACAAAAAGAACTCTTGGACAGTTTATTTGTGAAAATGTATGTATAGACAAAAATGGACCGCACCTAAAATCAGGTCAAGTTCTAATTGTTCAAGTTGACTCTGTAGTAATACGATCGGCTAAGCCCTATTTGGCCACTCCAGGAGCAACGGTTCGTGGCCATTATGGAGAAATCTTTTATGAAGGAGATACGTTAATTACATTTATATATGAAAAATCGAGATCTGGTGATATAACGCAGGGTCTTCCAAAAGTCGAACAGGTGTTAGAAGTGCGTTCAATTGAGTCAATATCGATGAATCTAGAAAAGAGAGTTGAGGGTTGGAACGAATGTATAACAAGAA
>MKEJ01084528.1:0-15000 GCA_001753735.1 Embelia ribes | reverse complement strand
AAAAATCTTTCTAGTTCCTTCGTTCTTTATTTCTATTTAAAAGAATCCTTAGGAAAAGTACTTTGTTCCCACCGAGCTAAAACAATATGTTGATATCTCTAGTAAACCAAAGTCATCGTTTAATAGCTCTTTTGCTTTAATTTCTTCTCTACCAATTCAAAATTGAAGATTTAGTTACGGTTAGGAATCTACTTTTCTATCTTCATCCATGGATCCTTTATTCATAATTATTTAATTGGAAGTATTAATCCAATTCACAAATTATGTTTCGCAATTTTATAATTCAATTTTTCAATTTTGAATTGACCTTTGGATACAAATCACGAGAATTTCTATTTTTCCTCGAATCAATCATTGAGAGGTAAAGGATTTAATCCTTTTAAGAAAAAAAGTTTTTGATCGGAATATAAATTAAACCGAAAGACCCCTTAACTATTAGGGGGATTAATAGAACGAATCACACTTTTACCACTAAACTATACCCGCTACAATCTAATTATTGTATACAAATGGATCTTTTGTCGAACAGAGGAATTTGGCGTAATCAAAATAGGATCCTAAATGAATCATGAAAATTAGAGCGTTAACTTTATTTTTCGTGTTTGCGGGATTAAAGCAGGAAAAGAAGATTTAAATAATATAACTAAATTAAAATAACTAAATTAAAAATGAAATAAGAAGCCCTTTGGAGTAATTTTAATAGAGACGGTTTACTAAAAGCACCAAAATCATAACATAAAAATGCGTTGTGTAAAAGTACAGAGTTTCTTTTTTTTTTTTTATTCTATTCCATTTTTTATTCTAAAAAAAAAAAGAATAAAATTATTTTCGAGTTGTTTGAATTTACTAACAAGTCTTTCTATTTTCAAATTCGATAAATAGTTTTATCTATCATTCGTTGGAACAAAAAGAGGGGCCTGGCTAGGTCAATACCTAGCCAGCCCGGCCGTGGGAGTAAAAGAAAAAGGGCCCTTCGATCAAAATGAAAACAATAAGTCTTTTTTTAGTTTTCTTTATATTGGATCCTTTCAGCTCTTACTTTATTTTATCTAAATGGAATTGCTGATAAAAGTTATACACATCTAAATCTATATTCTTCTATATATTATTTATATTTATAATAAAAAGATCGAAAGAAAGCCTTTTTTAATCCTTACTTTATGTGTAATGTAACATAGTAAATAATTTTTTTTTTTGAATTGGGAGAGATGGCTGAGTGGACGAAAGCGGCGGATTGCTAATCCGTTGTACGAGTTATTTGTACCGAGGGTTCGAATCCCTCTCTTTCCGCCTCCCTCGATGACTTTGTTATTTGAATTTGATTTATCTTTCAAAATTTGAAAATAATTTTTTTATTCTTCACGTCCAGGATTACGCCCTGGATCATTAGATAGGAATCCAAAGATGAAGAGAGAAACAAAGAATATCACTACTGTGTAAACGAAAAGTTTGAGAGTAAGCATTACACAATCTCCAAGATCATTTTTTGGGGAAAAGGGGAATAGATCGTCTGTTTTTATACCACATATCCTATTTTGACACCATGAAATGAAGCGCTTTCTAGAAATAGAAAAATTTGGAATTTATGAAAATTATTTTGTCATAAGAGTCTTTCATTACTCAAATTTTATTTCATACCCAAAATTAGATATTCTCGAAGACTCTGATACTAATAGGATTAGTGTCTTTCACTGTAAAAGAAAAGGGGGGTCTGAATGGAGAAATGGGGTGATTCAGATTTTTCGCGTCTACCCAAGAGTTTCTTTTAATTGAGGATTCATTATTGTAAGACTTATCTGATCCAATTGATAGAATTTTCGAAATAAATCATGAATTTTCTAGGATAATATTAAAGATCTCAGCGAAAACTTACAGCAGCTTGCCAAACAAAGGCTAAGAGAAAAAAAAACAGAGGGATGACTGGCATAATATCTACAATCGGATTCAAAAAAGCATAGGCCTCTGGCAATTTGGCGAAGACAAAATGACTCGAATAAAGAGCCGAATTAATACAGATCAAACTAAAGATATTAAGCATAACAGACATTTTGTTCTTGGAGATAATTGCATTTTGATTGAGTTATTGATATGAAGTAAAAATGAAGAAAGTAAGGTATACAAAATTCTTCTTTTTCATTGAATTCACCCAATCAAAACCCCTCCCATTCTCAAATAGAATAGAAGAAATTTGGCTTTCATACAATATCTTAATTGAATTATATGTAATGATCAATAAATTCAATTTTATTCTATATTTTTATTCTAATACTAACTATATATATACGTATCAAAATCTTAGCAAGAATATATTCTCTAAATTCGATATTTGGACCGGAATTGACGATCAACCAATACTAGTATTATTCTTTATTAGTATTAGTGTCGAATATAAATTTAAATGGGGCGTGGCCAAGTGGTAAGGCAACGGGTTTTGGTCCCGGTATTCGGAGGTTCGAATCCTTCCGTCCCAGATCATATTTCATTCTAAATCTAAATTTGATTAGAATAAGATTCTTGTAAACAACTTTCTGTTTATGTTTAAAGGTATAATATGGAATAGAATGTGATTCCTATTTCTGATTATTCTCTAAATAAATCTTTTTTTTATTTATTATGATTTTTCATTCTTGGGGAGTAGGTCGAAGTTAATTAGCAAGGGCAAGTATTAAGTTCAATATCTTTGTCTGTCCAAATTTCATTAATAAACAATCAAATTACGCGATCTAGTTTATTTGAACCTTTAGGTATTTCGTGTTTGACTCTAATGAATAATTAGAAATCGATGGAAGGAGCGGGAAAATTGAGATAAAGGGATTCATTCATTTTATTCACTTTACTTTCATTCCTTTATTTCTTTTATGACAATCTTATAGACTTATAGAAAGATTACTGAATATCAAGTTAAACAAAATATGAAAATTCGTATATAAAATGAGGAAATGCATAGTCTATATGTATATATTGTTATTGTTCTATTTCATTGAGCGTCGTTTTTCGTTGTGAAACAAGAATTTTGTGATTTCTTAAATTGAAAATTTCAATATCTAACATAGAATATAATATCTATAAGAGTGACAATCGTTCAATCTATCTGATAGATATAGATAGGAACTATTCTTTTAGCTATTTGATAAAATAAGAATCGAAAGGATAAGGACTAAAATCTTCCCTACCATCAGTCTTTTTTATTTATTTCATAAAATCATAAAAATAAAAAAAAAAATTTTATTTATTGATTTGTTGTTTGATACGTTTATTGGCTTTAAATTTGAATTATTGGTAATTCAATTCCAAAAGAAATAGAGAAATTTTTTATGATGATCAAATTTGATTCGTACTCTAAAACTTTATTCAAATAATAATATCAAAGTAGGAAAGTTAATTATAAACTCATTAATTTTCATGATTCTTTCTGAATAAAATCTTTTCTATTTAAAGTTTAAAGGTGTGCACGGTTGGTGAATCTATATTTTTGAGTTATTTGTAGATATTCAAAAAGAATTAAGTTATTCATTTTTTTATTTCTATTTTAGAATCTAATAATTTATTTTGATAATTAAAAAAATCTTGCATTTATACTATAACGATAAAATTTGGGTTATGTTGAATTCGTGCTAAAACTTCTTCAGAAATATTTCTATCCATCTATCTAGAAGAAAGTTGATAGATTACTATGTACCGAATGAACCAATGATTATTCACGATTCCATAATTGAATCAATTCCATACCGGTTCCAAATTATAGAAATGTTATGGTAAAACTTCGTTTGAAACGATGTGGTAGAAAGCAACGTGCGGCTTGAAAGACATGATCCGTTGTGGACTTACATCCACCATTTTATATAAGGATGAAGGTGCTCTTGGCTCGACATCATTTATATTTCTTCTGTTTTACTAGAAACCTCGTTGGGTTGTAATGTAAATAGTCCATGATGGAGCTCGAGTCGAAAGTATTGATTCATTTCTCAGGGGCAAAGATCTAGGGTTAATGTCAATCAATAAATTGGAAGAACTTCGTAAGTATATCTTCGATAGAGAAATTGAAAGGGTTTCACGTTTCTAATCTAATAAAAAATTTAAAAAATTCTTGGAATTGAAAAACTCTTTTCATACAAAGTGTATTACATGAGAATCAACCTTTTCTATGATTCTTTACTATAAATCAATCGCAAAAAAGGGTATGTTGCTGCCATTTTGAAAAGATTAAGAATCACCGAAGTTATGTCTAAACCCAATGATTTAAAACAAAGATTAAAGGATCCCAAAACAAGAAAATACCTTTTCCATTGTTTCTATAACTAGACCATAATAAAAATTAAAATCGATTTGAAACGAAACAAACAAAAAGAAAGGGGGTTTAAAGACCGCTCAATAAATGAAATGCGTAAAAATTTTCCTTTGAGCCATTTGAGAGTTATCTAACTTGAGTTATGAGTACAAATGATTTTTTTTTTCAGGAAGTAAGAATAAAAAAAAGAGGGATTTAAACCATAATCTAATTCATTTAACCATTTTTTTATAGACCATTTGTGATTGTATGTAATTCTATACATAAATAGAACTTAGAATCATTTTTTCGCGAGCCGTACGAGGAGAAAACTTCCTATACGTTTCTAGGGGGGGTTATTCATCTACATCTATCCCACTGAGCCGTCTATCGAATCATTGCAATTGATGTTCGGTCCCGAAGAGAAGGAAGAGATCTCCGGAAAGTTGGTTTTTATGATCCGATAAAGAATCAAATAGATTTAAATGTTCCTGCTATTCTATATTTCCTTGAGAAAGGTGCTCAACCTACAGAAACGGTTCAGAATATTTTAAAGAAAGCGGAGATTTTTAAGGAACTTCACTTTAATCAAACGAAATAAAATTAAAGAAATAAAAAAAAAATAATAATAGAGATTAAGGTTATATATTAAGGTTATATAAAACTATATACGAGTCATCACTCCCCTACTTTTTATTTTTCTGTTCATACCAATTCATTACTCCCCAATGTTCTATAAACAGTAAAACCTTCATTTCTTATTTATTTTTCTATTTACATTTTTGTATCTATGTAGTGCCAATCCAACACAAGCCCTTTTTTTAAATATTTAGAATATTTTATTTCATTTTTAATTATTTATTTAATTATAAAAAAGATATCTTTTCTATATTTTTTAATTTAATGGAAATGGAATATTTTTTTTTTCTAGTGTTTTCTTTTCGAAAATTCATATTATATTGACAACAGTGCATTGAACAAATATAATTTTAAGTGTATCTATTTTTTTTATACAGGTTTGGTTTTTACTTAAGGGAAATGATTTGTTAGATTCATTTTGATACAAGATTGATCAAAGAAATCTTTTTTAGTGTGGTCTATTTATTTTGATATCTATTTTTTTTCTTTGATTTAAAAATAAAAATTGCTTATATTTTCGTTTGATTGGTTCGTTTTTACGTTCCGAATCAATTTGAAAATTTTCTTCTAATTCAATGTTTTGATTGTGTCGTATAGTTTCTTTAATTTATTTTGATTCTGATTATTTCGATACACCTTTTATTCGGGTTGCTAACTCAACGGTAGAGTATTCGGCTTTTAAGTGCGGCTAGGATCTTTTACACATTTGGATGAAGTAAGGGATTCGTCCATACCATTGGTAAAGTTTGGAAGACCACGACTGATCCTGAAGGGGAATGAAGGGAAAAAATAGCATGTCGTATCAATGGAGAATTCTGAAACTGGTTTATTCTTAACGGATCGATACAAAACTTTGTTTGAATTCTTGAAATGAGCCAAAACAAAAGAAATTCTTGGGTCGAATGAATAAACGGATAGAGCCCTATGGCTTCAATCAATTCTAGGGAAAGAAAGAGCCACGAGCTCCTGTTCTTAATTTGAATGATTACCCGATCTAATTATATTATAGGTTAAAAATATATGAGTCCCTGTTGTGCGGGTGCGAAAAAGGCTTTTCCCATGCGTGGATTATTGACTTTATAATGAATCCTAACTATTGGACCCTCCCTTATAGAATGGAGGTTGGTGTGTAGAAGAAAGAGCATATTGATAATTTTTTTTTCCAAAATCAAAAGAGCGATTAGGTTGAAAAAAAAAAAAAATAAAGGATTTCTAACCGTCTTCTTGTCCTATAACGAACATAAATCAATTTAATTCAATGGAAAAAGAGAGGATAGAGAATCTGTTGATAAGTTTACCGAGGCCTCTTTTCTTACTCGCAATACCTTGTTTTGACTATATCGCACTATGTATCATTTCCTAAACCCCCCAAAAATCCTCTATCTTTGGTTCCATTTTAATTTCATATGGAGGAATTCATGGAGGAATTCAAAAGATATTTAGAACTAAATAGATCTCAGCAGTACAACTTACTATATCCGCTTATATTTCAGGAGTATATTTATGCACTTGTTCATGATCATAGTTTAACTAGATCGATTTCGTTAGAATTGGAAAAGGCCAGGTATGACAAAAACTCCAGCTTTTTAATTGTGAAACGTTTAATTACTCAAATGGATCGACAGAATCATTTGAATTTTTTGACTAATGATTCTAACCAAAATATATTTTTGGGGTACAACACAAATTTGTATTCTCAAATGATATTAGAAGGATTTGTAGTCATTGTGGAAATTCCATTTTCTCTACGAGTAATATCTTCCCTAGAAGGAAAAGAAATACTCAAATCTCATAATTTACGATCAATTCATTCAATATTCCCTTTTTTAGAGGACAAATTTTCACATTTAAATTATGTGTTAGATCTATTAATACCCCACTCCATCCATTTGGAAATATTGGTTCAAACTATCCGCTACTGGGTAAAAGATGCTTCTTCTTTGCATTTATTACGAGTCTTTCTTCACAAGTATAATAATTGGAATAGTCTTATTACTCCAAAAAAATCCAGTTTTTCTTTTTCAAAAAGAAATAAGCGGCTCTTATTCTTCTTATATAATTTTTATGTATATGAATACGAATCGATCTTCGCCTTTCTCCGCAATCAACCTTCTCATTTACAATCAAAATCTTATGAGCCCTTTATTGACCGAAAGCATCTCCTCGAAAAAAGAGACCCTTTAGTAGAAGTAATTACTAAATATTTTCAGGCCACCCTGTAGTTGTTCAAGGATCCTTTCATGCACAATTTCAGGTAGAAAAGCCATTTAGGCTGCAAATGAAACGTTTTACACTCCATTTATATTCTTCCTTTAGCAAACAACTAGCATCATTTTAGGGAGAGAAGAAATAGTCTGAACTTCCTCTTTTCCATCCCATCTAACAGCTTAAAGTGTTGAGGAAGAAGATACTAACAAAATGTCATCAGTTAACATGAAGAAAATCAGCATGAATCTAATGCAAGATATTTGATACAATTTTCACGCAACTTAAGGCCACAAATTCCCAAGGAACCAGTCCAAGAGTTGACAAAACTGCCAATTGAGATGTAGAGCAAGAAAATGAATAACCAAAATCAAAGAAAATGATCTCACACATACTTCAATAAAACAAGCTACAGCTCATATGAACCTGGATTCTTCACAGTTTTACGAATTTTAAATGAATCATGCAAACATTGTTTTAGCTGTGTTTGGAGCTTCTGGGCATAACACAATTTCCAACAAAATCAAATTTAAATATACTAACCTTAGATGAAGCTTTTCCGGATGCTTCTCTTGGACTTGCATCTTTTCTTGGTGTAGCCTTGCTCTTTCTTTTTTTACCTTTCTAAAATTAAAATAAATGTCAATTATCATAAAGAAAACCTGCAAAGTTCAAAACATATGGAATTGAAAGCATAAAATTCCACCCACCCAGGCAAAGAATAATCATAGTAACTAGCACAGAAGGATCAGAAGTATGTACTAACTTGTTCCTTATCAGCAAGCAATGTGTCTGTGGTTGGATGTGGAGATTCCAAAAATTCCAACAGCTTTGCAGATACTTCATCCTGAGAAAGGAAATACAAGAGGCAATCAACAACTCAAGTATCCTGCATAAACAAAATGAAATAGACCAATAACAAGCAGACTTACCTTCTTCACACTGGTCTTGTTATTTATTGGGATATTGAGAACATCACAGAAATCTACTAGCTTTTCTTTCACAATTTTGTTTAACTTCTCTTTAATTTTACCTCTCTGTTTCTCCTGTTTGATAGTTCGCCAAATCAAGCATTTAAAAAAAAAAAATTAGACTTAGAACACAATGGAGCAAAACATACTGAAATATGCTCACTGATAAGACATGCAGGTATATTAACCATCGAGACATAAAATTAGCTTAAATCAATTGGGGCAAAAGAAGTATAGAAAGAGGTAGAGAAGAAGTACCTCATTTTCAACCCAAACAAAACCAGAAAATTGTCCAATATTTTTCTTCAAAATTTGTGTCTGCCATGGATGCCGGAAAAAACAAATTCAGTTGAATTACAAAATCCAAATAATATAACAGAACAAGAGAAGTTGTTATCAGTTGAAAATAGATGAAAAATAGCACAATTGAATCATTACAAATGTTTTCACCTTTGCTTTCTTTCCAAAAAGAATTGAATGAAGCAACTGAAGGTTGTCATCAGGTTTTCTCTTAGACAACTTGAAAGCCACTGAAAAATACCATACAACCATAAATATTGTGGGAAATCATTTGAATAAAAATAGCATATGCTTAAGCAAAAGAAATAACACTAGCATATGATACAAAACAAAGATGTACTTTTCAACAAAAATAGCATTCTTGTTCCTATAAACCAAGGTCCCAAACCAAATTGTTTCATTTTTCCTTAGTTCCATGTTACTCAGTTCATTCATTTCTATGGCAAAAGCAGCATAAAGGGATGCAAACAGCCGCAAAGACTCAATCCAACATTGGTAGTGCAATGGGAGCACTTGAATTGGTATATATTAATGGTCCAAGGAAGTCATTACTAACTTCTATCAATAATGTTTTGGGTGAACGAAGGTACAGAATGAGCTAAATAACTAAACAAATGAACCCCCCAAAACCTGTAAAATTCACAAATTGAAAGAGGTTACATAAAACCAACATAAAGAAGGTGGCCTGGATGCACACTTTACTTTATCACGGGAAGTAAACTGACCAACATAAAGAGTTTGAACGTTTTGAGCAAAAACTTTGTTTATTTTCTCAGGAATACATTCTTATTACCCAGTTTATATTTGCAAATGATTCATTTTATGTCTCTCCCAATTAGTAAAATTTTCATTTATTTTTAACATCCACATACAAATATATAACTAAGTTTTCCCTCTGTGTGCAAAGGGCATTTCATTCAGTGGAAAGTGGATTCCTTTACTGAATAACAAACCAAAATTTCATCTCAGAATCAACAACACATTCTACACACGATATGGTCATGTAATTCCAACTGTTTGACTTTGTTACAGAAGTCAGAACAAAAGTACGCTCAATTAATCTGATACATTATGCTTCAATACAATTATTTCTTGGCACCAAGCTAATACACCAATTGAAGATGAAAAACTAGTAAGTCTTTCATTTCTCTAGAAATCAAATACTTTATGGAAGATGTGCAACAAAATCCAAGAAAGGAAACCCCATAAACCATACAATATTATAAAATGTAATAATCAGGATCGCCAAAAGTTTCGGCTGAAGTTCAATAGCTAGAATCCTTCACGCATGGAAATAAAAACTACATTACAGAAGTAATGGATTGTAGGTACTCACCATTGGGGATCTCTTTCAGTTGAGTACCGCGACCCTGAATTTACACCCAAATAAAGAATTAGATATTAATGTATCACTACACTTGAAAATTAACAAAATCCATAACTAGTTTCAACTGTAATTTTCACAAACTGCAACTTAAATTGAAGATATAGTTATAGGAAATGCCCAAATATTGGTAAATACTAGTTTCAATTCATATCACATTCAGCTTTTACATTGATAATAACATAAAAATCATTCCACGAAATTCAACCTTTTCTTCTGATAGGTTCCACAAAATTCAACCTAAATTGAAGAAATTTTTATAGGACTATTGAGTATATAACTGAAAATTCAGGGGAATTCAAATCAAGCCTAAGATGATACACTCTAAGCAGTTGAGAGGCAAATACTTACATTGTAAAAAAAAAGTTCTAACGAAAAAGCAAAATCCTCAGAAGGGGAAATATGATCTGAAGAAAGTGTAGCTCTAAATTAGGGTCAAATCAAAGACGTCTAAGGCCCTTCAATTGAATACCTAAGCAATTGCCAGGGGAATATATAAAAACAAATATAAATGAGAAACACATTCTTCAAACGAGGCAAACATGATTCCATAAGAAATAGCTTGAAAATAAGGCCAATTAAAAAACCAAAGGTCCTGCAATGGAAAATATAAGCAATTGCCACAGGGGTATTATCAAACAAATCTAAATGAAAACAATGCAATCTTCCGAAGGGGCAAACATGATTCTATGAACATATAACTCAGACATCAGGGCTAATTTAAATAAAACCTAGATCCTGGAATTGAACGTATAAGCCATTGCTAATAGAATATATAAAAGCAAACCTAATTGATAATCTTCAGAAGAGACATACATGACTCCAGGAACATAACGACTTTAAAATTAGAGGCAATTAGTAAATATGATTCTACAAAAATATAGCTCAAAAATTAAGGGCATCTCAAATGAAAAAAAAACACTGCGATTGAACATATGAGCAAACGCCATATGATTATGAATAAACCAACATAGACTAAAATAAATACACAATCTTCAGAAGAGGCAAAAACATGATAATATGAACATATGCTTGAAAATTAGGGCCAAGTAGAAAAAAGAGTGAAGTAGAATTCTTTTACAACATTAGACTTGGATGCATAAGAGCATTTCAAAACAATTATTCACTCCAAATCCCAATATTTTATACTCTATACCTCAAACTCTAAAACAGAGGCTTGACTATGGCCGCACGATATTCTCTAAACAGAAGAATAAATTTGAGGATAAATAATAGTCACCTATTGAAAACAACAAACATGCTACTTTTAGGGGATTGAACAAGTATTAGATGCAATGCTGGAACTATACTAAAAAATTTAATTTCTAAAATTTAGGATAGGGGCTCATTTAGGAGCACTGGTGTGGGTAAAAATGGGTTTTCCATTAACAAATGTGACAACTACAAGTATGCACACATCTACATCCTGCTCCATAAAAAAGCCTATACACCTCTGGTGGAGATAAATTAAATTCTTAATAAAACCCAAGATTCTGCTATATAGAGACACGCAAGCAATATAGACAAAAACAAGCATATACAAATGGAATTAACGAAGACAGTTGTTGAGAAACATCACCTTCTCAATAGACAACCCCTTGCTGGCACTCCGAGCTAGCGTCGGCTCCGAGTACCTCTCCACAATCTTCCTCTCCCGCATCGGCCTCTCGATGGGTGTAGCTGCCTCGCCCTTCTCCGGAACCTTCTTGCGGCTCCTCTTCACCGCCTTCTTGCTCCCATCTTTGTCCATCTCAGCTTCACCTCTCTCCTCCATCTCTGTATCCTCTTCTTTCTCCTCCATCTCTGTGTCTTCTCCTTCCTTAGCCTTCTCAACCTCGGCCACGGCTTCTTCTTTGGTCTCGGCTAGGGTTTCGGAGGCCATGAATACTAGAAATTCAACTACTAACGAAACCCTAGGTTTAGAGAGAAATGGAACCTGCTCAATTAATAGAGCGGTTCATAGAATTTTGAGTTATATGCATATACAGATAGAGATATACACTACCTTGAATTGGAGAGAGAGAGAGAGAGATTTGAAGTCGAGAAGGAAAAAAAAGTGAGACAACAGAAAAAGAAAAATAGGGTTATATAGAGAGAGAGAGAGAGTACGTCTTTAGAGTGTGAATGCGCGGTGAGATCTGGGGGTCTAAAATTGGTGAATTTTGCCGTTGAATTACACGAATGGTTCGTAATTTTAATAACGGTTATATTTGGTCCACGTAGATTCAATTGAGCGAGAAATGATTCTGTATTTTGGAATAATAACAGATTCGATCCCTTGTTTCAAGAAAAATACATAAAGTTAGCCTGCTTGCAGCTTTTAAACAAATATAATTTTTACCCAAAATTTTGGATGCATCTAATTTAAATCTTTCAGCTTATTTATAGCAAAATTACAAATAAATTCAATTTAACACCTATACAAACAAATGCAATTCAGTTTTTAAACAAAAAATAAAGAAATATGAAGTATATAAGTTGCAATCAAACAAGCCCCATAATTATCAAATCATTTTCTATGTCGTGGGGGAGTATTTGCACAGTAAACAATAATGTGATTTGGTGGAATTATATGGCATAATCATATTTATCATTGGAGGCAAAATATACTTTTGAACATGTTTTAGAGTCACTATGTAACAATTTATCACTTTGGCCTCGTATTATACAGTATGTAACTAGAATAAGTCACCTCCTTGAGTTACTTTTACAAACATAATTCACAATATGTACGTTAGATGATAATAAACCATTCTCATTATAATATAGGAGAAAACTTTGAACTTTAATGGAAGCAATAGAGTAATTTCCAAAATAAGACTCCAACAGAGGGGAATATGAAAATTTAGGAGAAAACTTTGAACTTTAATTAAGACCTTATAATTTTTTGCTTTTATCATAATTATATGAAGAAAAAAATGCATGAAAATTCTTTTAAAAAATTATGCAATATTAACAATGTGTTAATTATTAATATACAATTGTACAAATAAAAATGTTCTAAAAAGGATATCTATGTATCAACTATATTGCACAAGAAAACATGCGGAGAAAAGTTTTTGAGTCTTATGACAACATTACCATTTTGATAAAACCTCGTGTAAACTTATTATTTTCACGAGTTCAATATTATAATTTTCAGTGTCTTTCAAAAAATCTGAAATTTTGAACCGTTCAGAACAGTGATACTTTGTTTCCTTTTTCGCTTGTTATTATCGTTCAATATTTCAAAGACATTTGATGCCAATTACTTCCCATAAAATATTTTACGGAAGCATAAGTTGGTTAATTATGACTTTTTGTTTTTTACTAGATATTAGTGCAACTCACTTTCAAGTGTTAATGTAACACGAAAATTATGCAAGATAATAATTTCTTCAAAGTTATAAAGAAGTTCCACTTCATTTGTTATAACTTATATCCTTGATTTTCATTATATTAGTTATTAGAATAGTGCTACATCAACCTAAATATCTACATAAAATCTTACTAGTAGTATTTATAAAAATGCATTTTGATATATTGAATGTGACAACTAAAAGTATCAAGTAAATTTTTACGTGTAGACATTTACATCAACTGGTAGGATTTTGGAATTAAAAAATGATAAACTCAAAAAAATATTTTATTATTTTCACTTTGAGGGGTGTACACCTGGCCATGATTGTTCTCGTCTCTTCTATACTTTCGTATAAATAGATGAAGAAATACAAAAGGGGAAACAAACTATAAGATCAACAACCAAAGCAACCAAAAAATAAAAAATAAAAAACTTTCTTTTCTTGTGGAAAATAAAAAATCATATGGCTCACATAGCGGTGGAGAGAAACAGAAGAAAGAAAATGAATGAACATCTCAAGGTGTTGAGGTCCTTAACACCTTGTTTCTACATCAAGAGGGTACCCTTCTCTCTCACTCCCTCTCTCTAAATACTTTGTTTGCAGTTTGTAGGCTCTAATTTGTTAGTCTTTTCACTTAAAAGTTATATATTATTTAGTAACTCAGCTTTTAAAACAGAATTTATTTGTTATTTTAGGCATAAGTAAGTTGGAATTTCATCCAGTTTTTTTCATAAACGGAAATAAATTGATTAATTTACTTAAAAGTTGTAATCAAGCGAAACCTAAATTTGCAATTCTATTGAATCGCAAACAATAATAAGAGTAATTTTTAAATTGTAGACAGTATTCTTCACTTCTACCTGTGAAAAAACTGACGCTGCCAATAGAAACAACTTTTTGATTATTTGCATTATTCTTTAGTGTAAAGAATTAAAGCAAATTTTAGGGGTCAAGTGATAATTTGTGAACCTTTCCGACAAACGTAAAATTGAAGGCTCATGATCACAAGAAAAAGCTTTGAAAAAACTTCCTTTCATATTTGCCTCTTGGTAACATGAAAAAGGAACAAAATACTCTTTCTAATAGAACTTGATTGAAAATTTACTATTATCACTCTCATATTAACCATGGGGGAGTTAAGATATATGTGCCAAAATATATTGCAGTGCGCAAAAAATTTTCAAAAAGCAACCCTTTCGAAATTAAAAAAAAAATCCTCAGATACTATACAAGATCTCCAAGTTTATATACTCGGATATCGTCTCTTATTAATTTTAAAGAATTTTTTTGCAATACAACTCTTTCTAATTTCCATTTCATTATAGTTTAGTGATCATTGTTATTGTGAAGTTTACCACTCTTTGCTGTTTTTAAAAATACAAGTTAATAACAAGAAGTGGTAACTTTATAACATCAAGAAGTAATTTTTCCACATGTTCTTTAGCTATATAGGCATTTATAGCCTAATTTTGCTTTTGTTATCGTAGAATTTCGGTAAACATGGTAAGATTGGAAAAAGATCAAAAAGAACTATCAATCGACACTGAGAGTTTCAGCTTAATTTCACATTCTATTTACATATCCTCTGTATCATTCTTGATTACTTGGTTACTGCAATCAACCTATCACACTGTTAATTAAATTCTTTGATTTTCTCAGCTATTTTAAAAAATTATTACCCTCACTCTGCCCAAAAATAATAGGGTTGGTTTGCTTGGCACATGGTTTTAAAAAAAAGTCAAAAAGTAACTTTCAAATTTTGATTGGAATACGCATTACCAAGCATGCCGCCAGTTATTGTCTTATTCTTGTCACTCACAATGATTAGGGCGCAAAACTATATCACCTCATCTTTCATCAATGGGTAACGCTTTTTTTCTTTTCTTTTTTTTT
>MKEJ01084518.1:0-20043 GCA_001753735.1 Embelia ribes | reverse complement strand
TATATAATTATTTTAATAATTATTTTATAAATTTTACAGAAAAATTAATGTAAGCAAATTTTCAAAATATGAATTTCCAGTGTTAGAAAATAAATTTTTAGAAAATGAAACTATGGGATTGTTGGTGATTAACCCTTATGATGCTTAAAATATGGATGAATAAAATGATTAAAGAAAATATGATGAAAAAAAAATATTATACTTAAATTCATAATTTTTTTTCAATAATTTTTTTTTTGAAAAATTATTTACGCCAAACAGAACCTTTTGATAATCTTCCTCCTATGAAAGAATATCTAAGTGTTTTATTTGAAACGCAATAGTAATAATATAATAAATAAAATTTCAAAACCATAGTCATTCACTACAAGACACTAGTCACTCACATATATATTTATTATATATCAAAGCTCACTCTGCTGCTTTTGGGTTTTGGGTAGGAAATACTCATTAATTGCAGATTGATGTAGTGGGGGAGATAGAGATAGAGAGAGATAGAGATAGCGTGGTCAATTTCTGATCAAGAAAAAATAATTGACTCTTGCTCAGAAAATCATTTAAAGGTTCAGTTTTTTCACCCTTTCATCTAGCATATTCAGTTTTTTTTCTCAAGATTATGGATATAATGCTTGAAACTATCCTATGGGGACCTCTAATTTGTTTGAATATCCTAGGGGGACCTCTAATTTTGCTTATTTATTTATTTATTTTTAAATAAGATTGATGTATTGAATTTTGTTGAGCCTTTTAGGTCAATTTTCCTTGCTAGGGTTGTAACTAAATGAAGAGAAGATTCACCTTTTCATTAATTCCCTGTTCTAGCCTTCAATTCTGATTATTATTTCCTTGGTAGTGCTTTTAAATGAAAATGTAATTTGGAGAAATTAGTTGTTTAATGTACAACTGAGGGTTTTAATTTTTTTTTCTTTTCCCGAAGACTTTTTCCTGCTTTGGCTACATAGGATGGAATGGGCCTTTTTGTCCATTTTATATGTTATTTCCTATTTAAGATTGTGATGCTGCATAAATGATGTGCATATTTACCATCTTCATCTTAGAGATTGCAGGCTCGATGATTAATTAGATGGCAATTTTTTTTTATCTTTTTTCGTTTCGAATTTAGTAGAAACAGCATATGTTGTTTCTAGTTACCGGGTGAAGTAATATGATACTTGACATACCCCAAAAAGGGTGTCTTACATTTCGTGTACTTTGATTGTTGCTATAGATATGTTATTGCTAAACTCGTTCACTCTATGATTTTTTTTTTCTTTTCATTCTCTTAGACTCATTCACTCTATGAAAAGAATCAGACTTTTTAATATAAGGAGTATGTATTTTATTTTCTCAGACGGATAATCCAGGTTGATCTTACGAGTTGAAAGTTCAAAGTCAGAGCTAAGTGCAGTTAGAATTTAGGATCAATGGCTCCTACTGGGACTGGTACTTGCAAAGAGGTGTTCGAGTCTAATTCAAGATATGCGAACCATGATACAACAATGAATGGAATTGATAAAAGTTGTACAACACATAAAAGTACGTTGGGTTCGGGTGATAAGTATTTGCGTACACCGAATGGGGTGCATGAGTTACTTGAGTGCCCTNNTTTTTTTTTTTTTTATCATTTTCTCCTCTTTAATTATTATTTAAGAGTTTGAGATTGATTGCTAAGTGTTGTAATCTCGTTCGCAATGGATTCTTTATGGGTTGGATATGGAAGTACTTCCAGGTGTGTTCAGTTATGTTTTGTGAGTTGTTGGTTTGCATTGACATTCTCGAGTTCCCTAACTCTGAGGCTGAAGAAAATGAACCTTCATGAACATGCCGTTTTCACAATATTCCAAAATTGTTGTTATAATTGACGTAATGCAGCTTTATGTTGGTTTATGAAATTTGAGCATTTTCAAAAAGCTTCTTAAGGCCGATCCCTGGACCATTATATCAAATATGTTCTTGTTTTTGTGTGTAGGGTTTCTAGTTTCAAACTGAAAATGCTTTCAGGACCAGACTCATAGCCTCGTATTATCTTTCCTTTTTCAAATTGTGAAATGGCATTATTTGCATATGATTTCGGCCTAATTTTTCTCCACAGCCGTCGCAAAATAATTTTTATTCTCCTTAATTATGTAGGTTCTCTTTTTAGTTTATTGAAGAACAAATGTCTGTAAAGAGAGGACAAAGTTTGTTCATCTACTCCCTTTTTTATCTAGCATTGTGTTGTTACTTTACGCCTTACATCATTTAATTTTTTTTAACCTAATGTGATTGACTTTGTTTTTTTTTTTTTTTTTTTTTTTATTTTTCATTTTCTAGTGTCCAAATGGCCACACTCTATGCTCAAACTGCAAAATTAGGGTTCACAATTGTTGTCCAACTTGCCGGCTTGAGCTTGGAAACATTAGGTGTCTGGCTCTTGAGAAAGTTGCAGAATCGTTAGACTTCCCATGTACATACAACAACTTTGGCTGCCCCGATATTTTCCCTTATTACAGCAAGCTCAAGCACGAGCAGAATTGTATATTTCGACCTTACAATTGCCCTTATGCTGGGTCTGAGTGCTCCGTCACAGGGGATATTTCGTTCCTTGTTGCGCATCTCAAAGATGATCATAAGGTCGATATGCATGATGGGTTTACTTTCAATCATCGCTATGTAAAGACGAATCCAAATGAAGTGGAGAATGCGACATGGATGCTAACTGTAAGTTGTTTCATTACATAAATACATGAGACACAATGGGTATGACTACTTCCTATTCTAATGTTGACAAGTGAATGGAGGGGATATTGTTAAAGGGAAGTCTTATGAAAGTTGTAATTTATATCATTTCTCTTGAAATATAAGCAAATATTCTTTCGGATTATCAGTTGAATATGTCCTGAGTTACATTTATAATTGCTGTTTAGTTGCTTTCCCTGAAAAACAAACATTTTAGTCAACTCTAAATAGCCGTTTTGATGAGTCCCTGAACTCGTTCTTGAATCAAATGGGAACTATCAACTTTCAATACTGAATATTGGTTTCTCTTCCTGGAAAACAGTGAAAACAATAACGAAAACAGAAGAAGTTGTTGAGCTGCACTAAGAAACCTTGTATGCACTTTTGCAGGTGTTCAATTGTTTTGGGAAACAATTTTGTTTGCATTTTGAAGCATTCCAACTTGGCACAGCGCCGGTTTTCATGGCCTTCCTAAGGTTCATGGGTGAGGATTGCGATGCAAAAAAGTTCAGCTACACTTTGGAAGTGGGCGGCTTTGGGCGGAAAATAACATGGCAGGGTGTTCCGAGGAGTATCCGAGACAGTCACAAAAAAGTTCGTGACAGTCAAGACGGGCTTATCATTCCACGTAACCTGGCTTTGTTCTTCTCTGGTGGAGATGGGAAAGAGCTCAAGCTCAGAGTGACGGGTCGCATATGGAAAGAACAATGATGGGCTATTACTCTGATTGGTTAATGATATACATACAAATTAGTTGTACCGAAAATTTGTACAAATAATTTTTACGTGGTTAATAATTAATCATATCACCCCCATTTTAGAGAAAGGGAGAGAGTGTATGGTAATATGGCTAATTGTGAACCACACAAAGCTAATTTGTACAAGTTTTCAGAAGTATATTTTTACTCTACTCCGATTGCCCCCCTTAATTTGGCTCTTTTCGTGATATCCACAAATTTCTGTCAACATTTACCTGAATATTTATAAATTTGCTCTAATTATGATGATTATTTGCCTTTTTCTTTTTGAATTTGGAAAGTAAAATTGATGCAAGTGAGATTAAGGTATGCAAAGGGCCAGGTTGCAGTGATTATTGAGTTGCAGAATTTGTCGGGTAGCTTTTTCGGGGGTTTTCACTTTTGAATTTAAAAAGTGAAGGGTTTAAATGTCAAAATGCTTTCTTTGGTGCAATTATTAGAAAATTTCCGTGTTTTTGGTTTAAGGGTTGTTTGTTTGTATCCCTTTTGAAAGATCATTGAACTAATTTGGTTGGTAAAAGATTCATTACCAGAAACTTGTTGAGCATGTCCTATTTTAACACTGTAAGCCACTCATTGCATTTTCTTTGTTCTACTAGTTATAAGCTGTTGATCTGATGACACCATGAGCGAAAATAAACAAATATTAATACAGGAAGAATGGGAAATGTGAAACTCAAACTCGAGAAGGTCCAGAAAATACAGTTCAAATCGTCATTCAGAGATGTAATTATACAAAATAAGAACCCTTGGAAAGTTATCGACATGGATTGTCACTTGTACGAACTTAGCCTTGCTGTATAAGTTTTGAACAGTTTACACAGAGATATATATATGTATATACATACATATATATATAACATTGACTGCAGAAGCAGATGATAAAGTTTCTATACTTGATAGAAGAATACAGAAAACATCATCCACATGAAAATATAGTCAATTGTTCTGAACGCAATGCAACTTCTCTTCGTAGTACCATTTGAGCTTGCAGTAATATCTGTTGTAAATTTTCAAAGCTAGTAACAGTTAGCATAACTTGTCCAAGAAAAAACATGAACACAAATTTAGAACAAGGGACAAAATATAGTGCCAAACAAATCGATTACTGTTTTTTGAACTAGTAAAAACCTGAGATGCCTGCATATATAGTCTAATAGGTACTTGCCTTGAATAGCTGAGGTGCTATTAAATCGCAAAAATATTTGAGCATCTGCTGAGTTAGGATCCATATGGAGAAGGTCTGTTTGCAGAAGTACGAAAAAGAAGCGTGTTAGTAAATATCGGCCTGATTCACGTAAATTAGTTTTATTAGCTTTACCAGGGCAGTCGGAGACGTTTGCGTGGTTGACGTGGCAGACATAAGGCAGGCTGAGGGCCAGGGTGGCATTAATGTTGAAACCGAGCTTCGGGTCATTTCTATCTCTGACAACAATACACAAACACCTCCTTAAGTTGAGGTTGTAGTTGTTGCGTAGCTTTACACAACATGTTGGGACTGGGTACTTTGATTCTCCGCTGACAAAAGTTAAACATGATGATAACAGAGAGACTAATCGACCTTGGCATTCTCTTTTATCCTCTTCCACGTCGCCACAAACTTGCCCGATCACCACCACTACAAGAAGCAGACTGCACCATAGAATGGAAGTGCTCTTGCTACTTCTGGCCATGGGAGGGGAGGGAGAGAGCTACACTTGTTTTGGATTAATTTCCAAATATTTGCTAAGGGTGATAAGAGCTCTTTGCGTGAACCTGAATCATAGTTCAATAGCGACAGTAGTAATATATTGGTACCATTTTTACCTTTTTAGACTAGTCAAGAGATTAACCAATAATTTGGTCAAATAGAAAATTAGATATCTTGCTTGAGAGGTTTAACCAAAGAAAAGGGTTCACAAATTGCAACAACCAATTAGGGTAAGCGTTGGGACGAGTCAATTGAGTATGGGATAAAAGAAAATGATTTTTGAACAAAATGACCTTCTTAAACATATAATAATACTATAATCATATGATAGTAAATTTAGTCCTCTTTATTTTGGTTCGTAGACATTTTCAAAATTACAGAGTGATTTTGAGCCACCATCCAAGCTCGAGTACCTCCTTTTAAGCGGACATTCATGTCGAGTAGAACTGGTGAAAGTCTATTTCTCAAAAAGTAAGATATAGCCATATATGCGCTTCAAAACACAGATGGAGATGCTTCATAGCTCATGCTGCCTAAACATCTTGACGAGGAAAATGGCACATGGCAACAAATTTCTACACTAAATTGCATCACAATATAGAAGAAACTATGGAAATTACATATTACAAGTTTTAGATGCCTGACAAAATGATGTTCCTACAATCACAATGAATATATTAATGCAAGCACGTTGTCTTAATCGAAATTCCACTCAATATTGTCAAACATGGCCTCTAAATGGGTATGCGAAATGCTTTATTCATGCAAAATATTTATAACTCATCAACCGTATGCAGTAAGCAGAATAAAAGGGACGCAAACTTGACAAGCTCCTTCAACAAGAGAATTGGAACTACTAAGAAAATAGAAACTAATCAACTGTATGGATAAATCCTATCCTGACAATGTTCCTGTCACTGGGCTTGTATTTGATCATCCAAATCCCACATTTACTCTCTCCTCTCTTACAACAAAGTCAAAGAAAGAAAAACAAAATCTTAATTTTAAATCTTTCCAGAACAAATGCCTTCGCCTCAGCACCAGATGCAACACTGAAACCGCTTATCTGGAAATTCAACATGCAAAGGGCTTTAAACAATGATCACCTTGCGCTGTGTTGTGAACTGTGAACGTATAGAGTGGATACATATATTGTTTCATTGACAGGCATTGTTGTACTATACAGTAACCACAAGGGTAGAGCCTAATTCAAACAACATGAGACACCTATGGAAGAACATAACAAGCTATGACCTGTCTGGTCGTAATGACATTATGAATCTCTATCAATCCTCATTTTGTTCATTTTGCTTTAGAGTCTACCTGCACGTAACAGAGTACAAATAACTCAAACAAGAGAAGATGAGAGTGAAAGAGAGAAAATGAAACACCAAAAGTAGAAGCAACCGAAATTTGATATACAGACAAATACTCAAAACTATAACAAAGTTGTCACAGAAAAAGAAGCTAACCACATAGTATCAGCGTCTGGTTCTAGGCTTGCAACGAAATTCAGCTAAAAGCGCTATATGGTCTGAAGACCACTCTGGAGATGGAAGAGCTGTGTCTTTCCTCAAGCTATCCTCATCCAAGAGCTCCAACAAAGACTCAACACTTAAAGTGTCCGCTGAAATTTCATAGATGCGCATAAAAACATAAAAACTTCAGTGATAACAAGGGAATCCAAAAATAGTGAAACATAAAAATGTCAGGTAGCACAGGACACAGGATAGTTGCCAAGTACCTGAATAAAAGATATAGTCAAGGGTGCCAATGAAGTCTCTGGTGCAATTTGTGAACAAGGGTTCGTTTGTCGAAGGGTCCATTCTCCTCCTGTACTGTTCAAAGCCGAGACCTGACCCCGTCCTTGCAAAAGATGAGTAAGCACTTACCTACATAGCAACCAAAAATTAGAAAGGCCAAGCAAGAAAGAAATGAAGGCGTATCTAAAGCCACCAAAGCATTCAAGTATCAAAAAGATATGTTACCAATGGCAGCTGATGAGTTAGCTTGCTCACAGGGCGCAAGATTCCAAGAGGATCTACTGTCAAATCAGGATGCATTGGATCAACTTTTCCAATTGCAAGAAGCGCATGAGGAGCACTGCAACAGATTAAAAAATAATGTTAAATAATTACCAAGACAGATGCCAAATTAGAAGACTTCAGTAAATGTATATTGACAACTCTAATGAATCTCGTAAGATGAAGAACTTGGTCATCTGACAAGGGACTGACCTTCCAGGAACAGCATTGAAATCACCACACACTAACATTGGGATGTCTGCACTTGCAGCTATCTTCTCCAAGCCTTTCAAAAGTGTATGAACCTGTACAATAGACAAGAATCGTGTAATATGACTCATAACTGGGACAAATTGCACGATTAAGGCTGAGTTTGGTAATATTTTTTATGGTTGTTACTGCTTTTTTTACCAATGAGAGAAGCAGGTAAATCAATAATAGTAAATTCACAACTTCCACTTTTTAAGGGCACTTTAAGAAGCACCTTCTTGCTTTTAAAGGCTGATTTTGTTTTTCTATATCATTAATTTTAACCATACCTCTTATGATATTTATTTTGTCTTTTTGAATAAAGATAATCACTCCACGATGCTTTTCAATGCATCTTTTACAAAAAATTTATAAACAAAATGATAATACTCGGTTTTAGAATCAACTTTCAAATGCAGCATTGAGAAACAGATTCTAGAAAGCAACAATACCAAACTGAGCCCAAGTGGCACTTAAGAAGTTAAATAAGATCCGCCTTGAAAGAGTACCTGCCAGAGCTTGACATCCTTCAGCTCATGGTGGACATTGACATGTGTATTTGCCTATACTCCAAAATCATTAAACAGATGTGGCCATTCAGATTTCAAATTAGGAAACTAAGGCAATTAGCTATACCAAATATAAGCAAGGAAAACATGTATTTTATTTCTTACTACACAAACAAGCTGGCGTTTCCCAGGATTATCAACTCCTTGGTTACTGAATTTTGCTTCTAGAACCACTATCAGCGCAATATTATCCTGTTAAAGAAATCAAATTTGGCATGTAATATGTTAAGCTGAAGCAGAATGCCGAACATGAGAAAAGCCCCAAAATAACTATTGATGCAAGTAAGACACCTTTATTAAGCGACTGAGAGCAGTTTTCTTCTGACCACTGGGAACCAATGCGTCTGTTAAAGACTGTGCAGCTTTATTAAACTCAACCTGTTCACAAGCATATGGACGTTAATTTGCTGTAAAAGAACAGCAAGTACACAGTCAAAAGATAAAAACCTTGAATTTTCCAACCTCGTATTTTTTGACATGTGAAAACCTATCTCTTCGGAAAAATGTTGCACAGCCATCTATTGTCTGAACATTTCCACTGAAAACCTGCAAAACACCAGAAATGTGAAATGGAACAAACAATGTGAGAGTTCACATACACAAGGCAGAAGTTTAGCAACCAACCTCCTGAGTTCTTCTCTTAAAAAGAGCTTGATAACCGTGTTTGTCAAGTTCGGGGGCAAAAAAATCCTCAAAGTGGTCACTTTGAACCTGAGAAGGAATTTACACCAAAATTCAAACATATGCTAAGATTCAAGGATGTTGGTCTTAGAAAATCAGTGACAGGTAGATATGCATCCTATAATTAAGACTTCACATCTTCCAAGCCATTGAAAGCATCACCAAGATAATCTAGGTCAACCCAATAAAAAACACAAGTGCATTTACATACCTCTTGAAGACAAACAATGTCGGCACAATAACCAACTATTTCTCGCAACAAATTCTGCCTGCGATAAGTCCATGACAGAGCCCAAGAAGGGCAAAAACTATACGATTCACTTGTAGCATATACGTCAGACAAGATGTTGTACGAGAGAACTGTAAAAGTTCCAGTCGATGAAACACGGCCATCAGAACCTTTCACATCAACTCCACTGACTGAAATCAACCTACGAGGACAAGGAGTCGGAGCTGGAATAACACGGGAAGTTAAAATAGTGTTAACCTGGCCTACATGTAGTTTTGTTTCTACATCAACTACCACACACTCAAACTTGAGAACGTGGCCAATATCATCAGCAGTTGGAGTATACGTCTTAGCTCGTCCAACTTCAAACCAGGTTTCACCCCCATTTCTTTGTGCAGGATATACGGGTGCAGCGCTGTTGGCCAAGCTAGGGCTTGGTTGTGGATTAGGTAAGCTAGCACTAAACACTCCAGATCCCGTGCTATTAAAGCGCCCAAACACCTCTTCTTCTTCAGCCCCATTTTCATTTACAGCACTAGCGGCACGTTCATGCATAACTCGATGATGCTGCCATGCATCAGAAAAGCATTTAGGAGTGCAATGGTAACTTTTGGCAATAGGTATTTTGGCCTTCACACAACCAATGCACTGCAATGTGGCTTGTTCAGATGGATGTATGCTACAAATAGCAACTTTCTTATCACTTTGTATGCGGAACCTGCAATACAAATCCAAATGAAAAAAATCTAGTCACCACCAGGAAATGCAATACAAATATAAACATTTAACACGAATGAAATTCCAAAGCCACCACATAGTTTGGCAGAGTATCATCAAGAAGAAAATGTATATTCATAACATCAAGGAACATAGAAGTCCAGAACACGGTTGAATCCTTAAGAATGGGTCCAAACCACGTAACAGATACCATCACGCAATAGAATTAAATGCTTTTCGCTTATTGAATAAAAGGGAGAACTGAGCAGGAAAAGTTTTTCACCGGGCCTTGTGCATAAGGTTACAAACGGGCACCCCATTGATTTGCATGTAGTGATTTCTCTTAAATTTCTAAACAAAATTTGTAGGCAGAGTGATGGGCAACAAAATGTAAATATCTGAGTAAACCCCGAAGTCAAACATAGCCTGCTTACCATGCCCACGATTTTTGAAAGCCATATTTTGTAAGTATGTTCACGGATCACATAAAAATGTACACATTCTCTTTTCCGACAATCAATTAAGTGTTTCAAACCTAACATCAGCACCATTTGGAGAAGTGTGAAGCACTATTACAACAGATAAGTGATTACACAAATGAAACTAGTGCATGTATTATCACATCAGTCAACTAACAGGCATCAAAAGATGCATCTAGGACTGTCCTCAACTGATAAAGAATTGACCTAAACAGTGTGTTTAGAAAAAAAAAAACCATGTCATAAGATGTGGATAGACAGGTCATGAAATGGGAGAGCTGCTATTTTTCTGAGCATACTTGATAGGAATGCCAATTTTCAAAGAAACCTAGAGGAATTGAAAGCACTGAACACCACCGCAAGCAATGAATAGAGATTTCATTTAACATTTGTCCAAAATAGGAGTGTAATCTATTCAGTACCCAGCCCAGTGTTAGGCCATAGGGAAAATAGATTTGGCAAATGGGGAACTGAAGGTTATAGGTCAAGCGGTAACAAATTATGTCTAAAAACATACGACTATTACAGATTCAACAGCTTAAGAATGTGTCGACTTTCACAACATGGAGTAATCTAATTGAATTTTTTTTCTTCTTTTTCCCAATAATCCTCATTATGATGTCAAGAAAAAGAAGCAACTAGAGAGCAAAATTATCGCCTTTGGAAACTAGGTTGCTCATCTTCCCAGCTACTTAAAACGCAACTGAAATAGGATTCTCATCTATGCTTCACCAATAGATATTTGAATGCATAAACCCAAGGTACTAAATAACGCCGTAAATAACCAATATTTACAAAAGCATACAGATCGAAGACTTATTTAAGATTTCCATATCATAACTCCTCAAAGATCCATTGGTACTTATTGTTGATAACTAAACAAAGAAAGCCACCCCTATCTAAGTTAGATGAGGCAACAAACATCAATCTTCCGAAAAACTCTTTCACAATCCATCAATCTATATCGATGACCATTAAAACCCATGCAAAAACCTGTAATACATGGAAATCTGACCAATTGCAAACAAGAATTAGTGACAAGCTCAAGCGAACAACAAGAATATCTGATCAGTGGTGGATGCACAAACCAATTTAATTGAAATGGCACAAAAAACATCACCCTTCAGTGAAGTTAACCCGCAATAAATCCTCAAGTACCTAAAACCCATATCCATAACAACAACAAATCATCCAAGAAACAATCAACAACAATCAATAACGTAAATATCACCCCAAAAAGAGCAAATGAAACTAAGCACTTTGATCAAATGACAGAATAAACATCAAGGAAAAAAGTCAATCAGTTACACAACAAAAAAAGAGTGAATGTTCTAAGGGCACTCCACATTCACCTTATAGGGCTTCTATACTAAATTTTCTTTGTTAAACATTAGGCCATTGCACACAGCATTGTATCGAATATTAATTAATATCCTTAAAAAGGGGGTGCTACAGTAATCCACTTCAATTATAACTCAGTTCATCTCCATACTATTTTTAGTTTAGAAAATCTGGCGTAGCCATTGCCTATACTTCAATCTCTATAATAGAGGTTTAGAGTTTTGAGGTATAAGGATTAAAATATGAGAATAGATACAGTGGTGGAAATGACTACTACTAACCACTTATATCTTAAGAAATGGCCTTCAAGTGGGGCCGTCTCGGGGACATCCTCGGTGGAGACGGACTTGTCGGGGCGGCGGAGGAGCACGTAGGGCGTGAGTTCACAGCCGACTATCGGAATCTCGGAAGGCAGGTGAACACGCAGCACGCTCACCATTCTCTCACTACAACAATCACAGGACAGCTTTTTTTATCAAACCCAGATAAAATCTTCGCAATTGAATGGACCCCAACTGGCGGATCCGCCATCACCACCGCCCAACACTCGCCAGTGTTGCTAATCAGTCGTAAAAACCCTAACGATGTGCGTGTGTGTGTTTAATATAATTGAGAAATGGACTGGAGATCGAAGAGGACGGGGGAGCGAGAGAGGGAAGTTTGATTGCAGAGAGAGAGAGAGAGAGAGATTGATTGGAGATGATGGATGGATTTAGGGTTTTAAGATTTGATTTTTTTAATGTCAGCCCAATCCTAATTGCGGAGAGAGAAACAGAGAGAGACACAACACAATACGATACAATGGAGCAGATAAAAGTTTGCTTTTGTTTATATAAATACTGTAACTATTTAGAAGAGTATGATATTTTGTATATCGTACACCAGTCTTTTTTAATAATAATTTTTAAAAAATATAATATCATTATATTATTTAAGATAAGAGGATTGCCTCTCCCTATGCATTTGAATTATTTATTTTAAAATCAACAATTAAAATTAAATTAATTTTTTTTAATTAAATTTTATAAGAAACCTATTCTTTTAAACTTGGCCAATAATCAGATCAGATGTCCCTCTCCATTATATTCATAGTCCATTTATACTTTGCACTGGAATTTTATAATTTTTTGTGAAACAAAATTAATATTTAAATAGAAAAAATATTAATCGTAATTTTCTCTACCAAAAAATCTATTAGATTGTTTATCAGAAAATTTGTAGAAGCACCAAGACAATTTTAGAACATTTCTACTAACAAATTTCAAACTTGAGACACTAATGGGAATGGTATTGATGCAAGAATTTAAATATGTAAAGGATTTACGTATATAGAAGGGTATATATTAGGTATATGCGTAGAAAAGGACTTGGTCTAAACTACAAAAGAACAGCTCACATGCCTCACTTAAAATAAAACTAAATCTTTTCATTTCCCTCACAAAATTCTTTAAAAACTTTATAATAAGTGCGATTACGTACCTGTATAATTAAGGTGCACTCTTGTTTTCAAATAATTTTTGAAGCGATTAATTAGCGTAAGAGGCTACCAATCCTGTTGCTTCCTTCCATTTGGAAGCCACTAATCCGCAGAATAGTTCAGATTTAAGACGGCAATCAAATACAATGGAAAATGATGTCACTTGTAGACATAATTTTGCCTTTTTAATGTACAAAGCAAATAGAAATGAAACTAAAAACATTTTCAAGGAATATATGGCTTGGCAAAGAGTGTTAAACCAGTGGCCAAGCATTTTCTAATACAAAAGCCTTGCCGAGTTACTATAAAAGAAAGCTGCAAACATATATGATATATAACTTAGAAGTGATTCCAAAAACTAATGTCACTTGTACGTAAAAATTCATACGTGAACTTCAATTAACTTGTATAAAACAAAGGGTGCAGATAAAAACAAAAAAGACAGACCAAAATCAATAAGATGTTCTCAGCTCAAAAACCAAAATTTGCAAAAAAGTTTCGCATTTCAAACCCAATCCGAAAACATTTCAAATGAACTTAGTAACCACCCTTGAGATCATTGACCACATCGTAGGGAATGGGAGTGACAGTCTCCAAGGTTGCACCCTCAACCATGAACCCTGGTTTAGGACCCTCTGGCTGTCTCTTGGTGCTTATGATCTCCCCTCTTGCTTTAGCTTCGGCCTTCAACTGATCATTTTTCTTCACCCTCAGCTTGAAGTCCTCTGCACACCTCGAAGGTTGTACGTGTTCGACACGAACGTGGAGCCTCTTTTTGATTATCCTGTTGCCCACCTGCACTCACAGAAATACACAGAAATTACAATATACAATAACTTAACATGCAAGTAGCGATCACTACTCAAAAAGTAAAATTTACAACAAACTAAAATTGTAAAGACAATCTATAATTGGCCAAAAAAGGCTTCAATAGGAACCATGTGCCACCAATGAAATTAAAAGGCCTAATGGTAGTGCATACAGGCTGCTCCTGAAAGGGGACAGAAAAATGGTCATAACTCAACAATATTGGTATGATACAAGTGACAGGAGTTGGTGATTATATCCAAAGTTGTTGAATGATGTACAAGTTATTCCAATCCAAATACTCACATTAATCATTTGAACCTAGTGTTATGAAAAACTCTCCAGGCTCTCGAGCGAGGCCAAGGCATCTTATATGGATCCAGGCAAGCAACATCACTAAGGCGTGCCTATATGAGTGCCTTGAGTTAAAATACTAGTGGCTAAAGCACTAACGCGAGTGCCTTACTCACTTCATGCTACTCTATTTCTTTTACTTATATTTGTAGTTTATATTATTTTCATGATATGCCATAATCACTTATTATTAGTTAACAAGGAAAGTATCACTAAATTATAAAACGGTTACTAATAAATACATCCAGAAATTACCATAAACCCACCACACCTATAAGAAGAGTTATTTTTCCACATATACCAAAAAAAAATTAATAGTTAGATGAAATTATGCAATTCTATTGAAGAAATAATCAACGCATTGTGTTACTCATTCGAGAACACGCCTCAGGCGATGAGGGATCTTTCAGGACGCCTAGATCATTTAACAAAACTGTTTGAATCCTTCATTTGCTCAACCAACAAGGCGTTGAAGCTTAAAGTAACTCTCACATATGACAAATTACATCCAAAAACAGCATAATAATATGTGCAGAGCAGTGCAGTGATCACAAACATGCAAAAGTTTATAACAAAGGCAAATCAAAAAACACATTCACAGCACAAACAAAACATATATATATATATATAGAGAGAGAGAGAGAGACCTGCTTGTTGAGTTCGACGCCGATGGCGCGAGGGGTGACGTTCCAGACCCTACCGGTGCGGCCATGGTAGTACTTGTGGGGCATACCCTTGTGTACGGCACCGTTAACCTTAACGTCGACGTAGTCGCCGACGTGGTAGGTCCTCAGGTAGGTGGACAGGTGGATCGTACCCTTCTTCCTAAACCCACGCTGAAACAGGTCTCGTGTCCGAGCCCGAACTCCGTGTCCCGCCGGCATCTCTCTCTCTCTCTCTCTCTCTCTCTGCTCTGCGGGGAAGAGAGATCAAACCCTAGAATTAATTAACACATTTGAGAGGACTCAAAATGGGCTTTCAAGAAGTGGGCTCCGTATCACCCATTCGTTTTAGGTTTTTATTTTGGAGCCCATGACCTATGTGTTTGGGCCCTTTGTTTTATGACCCTTTCTTCTTTTTTTCTTAGGTAAGTAATTTTATTTATTTTTTTCTTTTTTTTGAGGAACACGACTTATAATACTATTTAGAATATATAAGAAATAACGTACATAGGGAAGTAGTGGTACGAGGCCCAACTCGCGTATACTTGTTGTGCACTATTAAAAAGAATGAAATCAAACCAAACCGATTATTTTCATGACAGTTCTTTTGAAGCTGAGGTTTGTTATAATTGGAAGATGTAATATATAAAACATTACTAGAAATTCGAGTAGCGAGAAATGCATATTATTTCACCTTATTGTACCAATTTAAAATGTTGGATTGTAAATATTACTAATTGTTATTATAATTGTGGGGAATGTCATCATAGGCACAGTGCAATATGAATATGAGCAATATCTTTTTGAAATTAGTTAGAGCCTAAGTTAGAAGAATGTTCATTTCAGTTTCCACTTCATGGTTTCATAGTTCATATACACCATGTCATTTTGCTTCATTGTAGCTGTACGCTTATATTAGTAGTATATATGTCACAAATATATTTCTCTTGTTCTGGTACAAGACTTCCATAAAATTCATTTCGGACACTTTTCACACTTTTCAGTGAGAACATTAAATATTCTATTTGTTGTACGTGTGTTAAAGGTTAGAAAATCTAAATGTTTGCACACAATTTCAAAAATAATTCCACACAATAGGTCGACGGCAGACACACAATATCAAAATATATAATTTTGTGGAAAAATGACCCTCGGTATTTTGACTTATGACTTACAAGTCGTTGGCCAACTACGTAATATTCTTATTGTGGAACCAGTGACTTTACATTATTGGACAAGTAAGTCATAATTAATAAATAAATAAGTTAATTTATTTTTGACTAAAAAAAATTATGATGTATTTAACTTAAAATTTTCAATTTATTTTGAGAGTAACGAAATACTGTTCAATTTTAAAAAAAAAAAGTAATTAAAAAATTTAACTTATAAACAGCAATCAAATAACCAAGATATTATGTATAAAATAGGTAGGTGTAGGTGACCTTCCATTTTGGAAACTTATGTCTTGTAGTAATTCTCTTTGCGACAAGATTTGACTACTTTCTAAACCGCAAAATAATGGAACAAATCTTCTTCCTCCCCTTTAATCACGTTTCTTTTAAATTATAAAGTTTTAAATTGAAAAAATTCCACGAGGTAGATTTAAAAAAAAAAAACTCCAAATCAGGTTTTGTCTAGTAGTATTAACTTTTGAATGAGAAAACAAACTTTAGAGTTGAAATTAGAGAACTTCTAATTCAGAAAGTTCCAAGAGGTTGTTCAAAGAGAAATTCTAAATCATGTTTTTTCTTTAGTGGTACTACTTTTTTTTTTTTTTATGAGTGAGAAAACAAACTTTAGAAAATGTATTTTTATCGCAGTGGAGATAATTGCGTACGATTGTAAGCAGGCATTTTTTTGCCGTGAAGGTGACAATTCTCTAATGCAAGTTTTCTTTGAAGATAAAATATGAACGTATATACCTTACCTATGCATTGAATTAACAGAACTAAAAAAAAAAAATTGAAACTTGTTATTGAATAGTATAATATGACTTTTATTCTTGTATTAGTTACTCTCTCTAGACCTATCATAATTCTTTATATCTTAATTGAGTTAAAAGAATATAATACAGATTAAGATTTTGATAGTAATGGCAATGTATTACAGAAATATGTAGAACAAAGAAACTTGTTCTAACTGTCACCCAAATTGGTATTAAGTACGACAGTAGAAGAAACTTTTTGGACTTTGGCATCTAACCTGCCTCTTTATTTTGTCTATAAATTAATGTACACCAAACATTTCTAATTTATTCACCATTTCCAATTAAGTTTGTAAACTCTCTTACCCTTTTCTTTCTACCATGCCAAAACCCAACAATTTCACCCCTACCATATTAATATTATCCATTTTCTTCTTATGTTTCCCGATCTTCTCTCGCGGAGAAACCCATGCTTTCTCGAGGAAATTGTCTCGAGAAAGCCTTGGGATGAAGAAGGAGAAACTAAGCCACCTGAAATTTTATTTCCATGACATTGTTAGTGGCAAAAATGCTACCGCTGTTCGGGTGGCCGAAGCTGCCATGACCAACACCTCGGCCACTGGGTTCGGAGCAGTTGTGATGATTGACGATCCCTTGACATTGAAGCCTGAACTCAGCTCTACAGAGGTAACAAATTGCCTTCTCTTCTGAAAATGAAATTTTTTAAGTCATAATTACTCGTATTATAATCATGGAGGCCATTTTCCTTCATGGAAAAGAATTTTGGTAAAGTTTTTAACATATAGCCTATTCATAACTCTACAAGAAGGCAAGAAAAAAAAAAATGAAGACTTGCAACCTTTAAACAAAAAACCGAATTTAATTACCATATAAAATAAAATTGATTTAATTGACGTTCTTGAGCGATTAAGTTATTGTATATTATGTCTCATCGCGATAAGAAAAACAAAAAAGAGCATCTTTAATAAGTATTATACCAATTAGTTTTATGTGGTCAATAAAACCTAGTTTAATTTACCACTCGATCTATTTTTCTGAAAGGAAATTTATAATGTATTTGATTTGAAAATAAAGGATAAAAACATGGACGGAGGTATGAATTTGACAAAGTGGTTTATAATCATTCCTATAATTTTTTACGATCAAATTTTTTATTTTGATTTTTTAATTTATAATTTTAGTATTAAATTTTCAGTATTAAAATTTTTTTATGTAGCTTTAGCTACCCCACTAAATTTTATACTCGTATATCTTGGTACATCACAGGATAGAAATTCAAAATTTAGATATGATATCATGATGTAATGTGATCATAGTTACCGGAAATGCGGGTTTTAAGTGCGAATTGCGTTTCTTTGGAAATGCATTTCAGGTACGGATACGAAACACCGAAGAATTTTATGAGAAAACGCATGGAAAACGATCCGAAAATACTTGAAAAATAATTGACGATATGCATATAAAACTCCGTTATAGGAAATGATTGAGAAATGTTCTGGAAAAGATTGGAAACTAACAGTTGGAAATTTATAGGAAACTTATTGACTATCATTTCCTAAGAAAATGAATAAAAATCAATAACAATATAATGATAATTAATTTTTTAGCACTTCTAAAATTAAATAATTTTTTCACGTCTATTAGTTTAATTTATTATTATTTTATTTATATAAAGTATTGAATTTTAATATAAAAATATAAGTATTATACCACTTACAAATCTAAATGATTTGGAATCATTAGTCCTTTTGTATAACGTGTAAAGTTACGCACCATAGGAAATTGAATCCCCACGAAATGTCAAATATAAATTAATCGCTTGTGAAAAATCATAGGTTGTCTAATAATTTGTTAAAATTATATCTGTAACTGCACTGGAATAGACTGTTTTTTTTTCTTTTTTTCATCTTCTTTTTGTTATTGTATATGTTTGTCTGTATAGGTAGGGAGAGCACAAGGCATATATGCTTCAGCAGGACAAAGTGAGCTGGGACTGTTGATGGTGTACAACTTTGCCTTTACACAAGGCAAGTATAATGGAAGCACTCTTAGCATCTTAGGAAGGAATAAAGTTTTCTCCCAGGTTCGGGAGATGCCCGTTGTCGGTGGCAGCGGTGCCTTCCGTTTTGCTCGTGGGTATGCCCATGCCCGTACCAACTGGTTCAACCTCACCACTGGGGATGCTGTCGTCGAGTACAATGTCTACGTTTTGCATTACTAGCTAGCCAGTTCGCTCATGTATTTACTGAAATTGGTTATGGTTCTTCATATTAAACTTGCTTTTTTGTAATAATAATATTACTTCTTGAGTATTGAGTGACGATGTAATAATAAGAAAAATTCTGCGTCATGCCAATGGAATGAGTGCTAGTTTTCTATTCAATCAAGAGAAAACAGCACAACCAAGCCGTTCGTTCGAACACTAATGGATAAAAATAATATATGTATTGTGATAAATTTTGTCATTCGTAAATGCTGAGTGAAGCGCAACAAATGTAAGATATGTTGATCGGAATGAAAAGGTGCACTTAAATTGATAGCCCGACGATGAAAGCATTTTGCATTCTAGCGTGACTGTAGGTCTAGTCACAAACGCAAATTTCTAACATATTAAATTCGAAACTATCATGGGAACAAAAGATGAAAGAACTTCTTATTATTTTGGGAAATTCATGTAAAAGGGAACTCTGTTACAATTTAAAGACTACTAAATTCCATCTTTACTTGGCACTTTTTATTCCAGATGGAATTTGTCCTCACAACACAAGAAAATGGCATATTACACGTTTATCCCTCTAAGTAGCGATCCCGTCACTTCACCCCCCAAAATGTAATTGAATACGTGTTGGAATTTACCCATTAATTTGGGTATTTCTAACTATTAATTGTTGTTATTATGAGATTGTCACTTATAAAATATGAGTTGGGATTTTTCATTAATTATAGAATTAATGGGTTTTGTAATGTCTCGGGTTATATAGCAACTCCGAATACGTCACTATATCAAATAACCTGAATAATTTAACCAAACGAACTGCTAGATACATGATATAAATCTCAAAATACAACACGAAGTCTTAAATATGTTTTATTAACATGTTTTATGGCCGCACAATACACAATACTGGTTAGAATGATTTCTAGTCTATTGAAAAAATGACAAATATGTATATACAACTATCAAAGTGAGTTTCAATATGTCCCATTTCAAACTCCTTAATTCATATTCCCCAATTCTGCTTGGCGTTTTCATTCAAAAGATAGTGGAAAATCCAACAAGCAGGTATTGTCAGAATGATTTCTAGTCTATTGAAAAAAGGATAAATATGTATATACAACTATC
>MKEJ01084516.1:0-11569 GCA_001753735.1 Embelia ribes | reverse complement strand
TTTTTATTGTTTTGGGTTTTATGTGTTTTTTTTTTTTTTGGTTTTTATTGTTGATTTTAGGATGGAAATGAAGTGAAAAGCAAGAGACAAAGGAAAAGCAGTGGGGTGGAAAATAAAGATAAAGAAAATAAGGGTAAAAAAGCTATTGGTGGAAAAGATGAGAAGAAAATTAGTGAAGAAGCTCCAACGGAGTATGTCCATGTAAGGGCAAGGAGAGGCCAAGCTACAGATAGCCACAGCCTGGCTGAGAGGGTAATTAATTTTCATTAATTCTTTTAAAAGATTATCATAAGAAAAATCAAATCAACAAAAAAAAAAAAAATGGGCTTTTTGAATTTTGACTTTAAATTAGTTGAAATATTTGTTGGTTCATTTAAATGATATAAATAAAAATTTAGCAGATCGTGGATGAAAAAGGAAGAGTAAAGAATACCAAAGAAATTATGAAGATATTGCTCAACTCGGTTGTGACTGTTAAGAGAAAAAAAAAAGCAATTTTTTTGAATATTTTAAGGTCGAAACATCTAAAAAGTCAATTTGAAAATCAAGCATCCAAATAAATACCAATATTTAAAAAATATAAATATTGAGCTGAAAAACTACAACATACAACAAATATATTTTTGATCAAATATTTTGAAATGTTATATATATACGTATATAAGATTACTAAGATGATGTGACAATGACAAAATGCATCTTTGTCATTCATTATTGTGAACTTTTCTATGCATCACACTCAGATGATAGTGTCAATAAGGAACTCAATCTATTTATGTGAAAAACACTTTCATTTTTCTACAAGTGATCAATTTCACTTGTACTTAAAAAACTTGTGAATATTTGGAATTATTGCAGGCGAGAAGGGAGAAAATAGGTGAGAGAATGAAGATATTGCAAGGACTTGTTCCCGGATGTGAGAAGGTGAAATTTCCATTAATTATTGGCATTCTATTTTTTAATAATAATAATAAGGAAAATAATTAATCATTGTTTTGCAATCATATATATGCTCATCACTATTTACGAATTAGTATTTTTGGCCTGACAATTTGTTGTTGGGTTTTAATTGTTTACACAAAAATAGATAACAGGGAAGGCCCTTATGTTGGATGAGATCATCAACTATGTCCAGTCCCTAAAAAACCAAATTGAGGTAAAAATAAATAAATATCTTTTCTCACCAAGATCAATTATTTATTCGTTTATTTATTTTATCATATGCAAAAAAAAAAAAAATGTTTATTAATTCTCTAAATGTAATTTATTTTTCAGTTCCTTTCAATGAAGCTGGCTTCTTTAAATCCCATGCTATCTGAGTTTGGAGTGGAATCCGTTGATTTCAATATAATACCGGAAGCTGAGGTACTTTTTCTATGTCCAAATTGGATTATATATTATTTATTATAGAAAATTAATTTAAAATTTAAAGATAGTTAGTGTATACTCATTTATAATAAGACTGCAAGTTTTTGTTTTTTTTTTTAAAATAAAAAATTGAAACTAATTAATGTCGGATTTTTTGTCTTTGCCATGAATATTCAGAGACCAAGTGTTGAGCCACCTATTTTTCATGATACAATTAATCGCTTAACTGCACAAGCTGCAGACAATTTACCCCTCCTGGATCATGCCACGTCATCACTTTTATTTGATCCACAGGTTTGTTATCAAGTCATGAAAAGTTTAATTCAAAAGTGAATTAATTTTTTAATAAAATAATAATTTTTTGTTTTTATAACATTAACGATATATGTAATCAATTTCAGGATAATGGACAGGGCTTGTGGGATGTAATGTGGGATGATCAAGTACCAAAATTTAATTATGAATTTGGCTTCATTAGCAACAACTTGTGTCCATTTCAATAAATTAATGTAATGCCGAAACTACCCCTGCCCTACTTGTTTCTGGTATGTCCCTCTAATGCACTATTTCATTTTTTTGCCTTCTTTTACTTTTCTAATTTTGTTAGAAGCTAATAAATTATTTCGCAAACTTAAGTACAAAATTTATAAACTACCTACTTGGAGTTAGAAATTAAATCCTTTTCAAAATAACCGTAACTCTTTATAAACTATCCTTATATATAGACTTATGTTGTTATTCTGTTAGTACAGAACTTGACATTGTTTTTAAAGTTCATAAAATTTGAGTTTAATAATAAAATCTTGTCAATTCGAAATATCAAGCTGTTACTATTCAACATCTAACATTAAGCAGTAGCATCATGTTAGTTAAAGCTCGAATTCTTATTGTTCAATACCCGTTAAAAAATATATATATGTCTGCCTAATTGATATAAAGCTTAGTGAAAACCACTCCTTTTTTTAATACATCCCATATAATACTCATATAAATTCAATTTTTTGGCTGTTTTTCCATGAAAAAATAAAATAAAAATTTTCCAAAATATATCCTAATTTTTTTCTTGATCGAGTTTTTTTTTTTTTTTTTTTTGTCTCTTTGCTGATTTTGTTTTAATATTAAAAACCTCCGCAGGTTGTATATGGAAGTTGGAAAATTCCAAATCAACAAGAAAGTAGAGGAAAGAGACCAAAAGGGGCATGAAAGCTAAAGCTACTTTATTGTTGTTGTTTCATTGTTTGGTATCAATACACATAGAAATAGCTAGAGGATAACTAATAACCTTTAAAAAGCTAGCTAGCTATGCATGTTTGTATGTATGATTCTAAGATTCTAGTTTCATTAGTTGAATGGGGACAGTGAACATGAATAAATATAAAGACTAAAAAGGGGCATGCATGTGGAGCAAATTCAATGGTTGTGGAAAAACAAAAGGACAATTTTTGACCGACCAAACATGACCTAAATCTCCAGTGGATGCTTGTTTTTGTCCGACTTATAACTCCCAAAATTATATGAATGTATTGTTATTGAGTTAAAATAATAAATCTAATGTACCTTGAACGATTATATTTTGTATTCTGGTAGGCAGTGATTTTGTTGTCTATAAAGTTTGTACGTTACATGTATTGTAATTTTTATTTTTTATTTTTCTTTTAATAAATTGTATTGTACTTCACGATGCCCAATGGGCAATTTGTGAGAATGTGCTTAATTTCCCCAAACAAAAAATGTTACGGTTGTTTGGCCTTTAATTCGTCTGGTATACTGTAATTATCAAAACTGAATAAATTAAGTAGATAATTATATTAATACCTCGAGATGGGGCAAATCTTAATGTTTAGGTCTAGTATTATTATTTTTGGGATACTTAAAAGAAATGAATTAGGTTGTTAATGAAACATAAGTACAAAGCCAAACAATGTAGCCCTAGCTAGTTTTGATATTTTTCTTTCAATTATGACTAAAGTAAAAATAATACATAATTGGTAAGGCATAATCTTATTATTATTGTTTTATTATTTGAACTGTTAATTCAACCATTATCGTTGGATTTGACTTTTTGCTTGTCCTTTTGTAACTCCTTACTTGAGTTGCACATGTATACAGCAGCTGTGGAAGAATTCTAAGCTATTGGATAAAATACCAAAAGACATATTAAAATAATAATTTTCACACAAAATTTAAATAAAAAAAATTGTATTCATCCAAGCTCTGCTTACCCAGGATGTTCTGCAGGTACAATCACGTAGTCCCCGGCCGGTTTTGCTTTGATAAGCTATCATGGGAAGTGATACAAAAATTATTGTGTTTTTAGGATAAATTATTATAAATTAAAAATAATTTACTATTAATATTTTTAATTAACAGTAGTTGTAATAAATTATTTTTAATTTATAATAATCATATCCTTAAAATATATTAATTTGTGAAAAAAAACGTCCATTACAAGAGAGAAAATTATTGTATGAAGAGCAAATCGCCTATCGCTTATCATGATAACTTGAGGAAGAAAGCTATCAATTTTTTTTATTGAGAAGAGTACTAACTTCGGACTCTTGTATTCTTCTATGCATACAAAGTAAAATGGCAGCTTTCGTGACTCATATATGTAGTGTTTTTCAAGAATTTTATCATATTCTTTATGGAATGTCTTATAAATTCTGAGCGAATTTTTCGTGTAAATAAATAATATTATCGAATGTAATTTAAAAATATCATTTATTTCATATCGTTGATTATTATTGAAGTTGGTAAAATTATTGTGTTATGTTTGTTGGCGCATATGTTTTGTATGTGTGTGTAGGATGAAACTTTGTTAACCGGGTTATAGAGGGGTGAGAAAGTGAGTTGTGTGTTTGTTTCGGATTTCAACTTTCAATCATTGTTTCACCTAGCTCGATTGATCATTTATCTAAAATAAATATATGTTTGAATTTCTTATTGCGAGATCGTCCTTTTGAGGTAAGTCTCATTTTGTGTCTCATTCGTTCTTGTTGCCTCGATTTCAGTACCATTATGGTACATTAAAATAAATTTGTCTATCTTATTCCTTACATTGTAAGGATCATTTTTGTCTATAGGTTTGTGATGATCCGAACTTGTTTGTTGGATCAAATTGTGGGTCAAAGTGAAAGAAGAATCGAGTTTTGATCTCGGGACTTCATTTTTCGCTTTTCAAGGTAAACTTATGTACTTTGAATTAGACTTTTTCGGGCTTTCTACGATTGCAAATCAAGGTTTTATTTGAAAAAAATGGATACAAGTGAGCTCGGATGGGTCCGAGGGAGCTTAGACCGATCCTAACTTCCCTGAAAAAGTTGTGAAAAACCTCGGACCAATCCGAGGGAGTTGTGGACCAATCAAGGGTCCTCTGGTAGTGCTTTGTTTTTGGTTCATTTTGTGACCAGTCTAAGAGGGTTGGGGACCGGTCCAAGCCTTCTTCAATTTTATTTTTATTAATTGTACAACTCCAATTAGTTCATTTCTTTTGGGAATCAAACCTAAACATATTATGCAATCAAACATCTCTCTTTTGTGTGTAGGTTTTATTTGATTTGAAGTGCATTTGTTCGAGTCTTTCGGAGAGTTTCAAAGGACTTTTATCGGGTTGAATTTTATCAATCGTTTGGAGGTTTTATGAGGTACTTTAGGTACGAATAGATTCCGAATAGTAATATAAATTCGAATCTTTATATGTAATCAACATGTACAACATGTCTTAATTTTGTATTTGGTTCAACATTGATATGTATAATGTGTATCGATTTTGTGATTGTGAAGCTTATAAAAATAGTTTAAAATGTAGGCTTTGAAATTGCAAAACGTGTATCATTTATGACATTTATTGTACCATGTATATACTTCTTTTGTGTCATGCTAATAGCATACATTTGTGTTATACATTGCAACATGTATATTTCTTTGTGGCATGCTTTATAGCATTTACTCATGACATACATTGTTCATGATTTATTTGTGAATCAAAATGCTAAAACATTATAACATTGGAATCAATAACATTCGGGTTAGTTTTTGTGTCTTTTGATTTCTTTTCAAGATTAAGCATCGCCTTTTCAAAACCTTTGTGATTGTGATTAAGGAGAAGGTTTGGCATCTTACCGTGAGAGCAGGGAAACCTGCGTAGGGAGAGACTTGACAGCTCAGTGTGTTAGTAGCACATAAGAGTCGAGCCTACGAATTACGTCGTACCGAGAGTGCGTCAATGGTAGGATTGGACACTATCCATTTTATTACCTTTGTGAGATACTCTCCCAAAGTTACCGTTGAGTCGTAGATGGGTTTTGTGAGTTGTGTTTTGTATTTTGTGTTTAAGGGTTTGTGCTTTGTGTTTCAGGGTTTGTGTATCATTATAAATTCTACATTTACGAGTAAATTACCCTATTCATCCACATTGATAACATGCTTTATTTGTGATTATGTGGATTCATGTTATGAGCACAAGCACGTTCATGCATATCGTTTACATCATAACTTCTTATTTAGCTTATTAATTGGTAATTAACTCGTAACTTTTCTATTTGTATCGTCCTTCTACAATTTGTTTTGCAGGCTTCGATCTATATGGATTTTGTGTATTTTGCAATATCGGATAATAATTGTGTACTTTATAATCTATTTTCTATCTTTGTGGCTCACATCTTTGGGTTTCCCGGAATTCGGGCTCAACACTTTCACTTGTACATACATATTTTATATAGTACAACATATATATGAGAGAGTTTTTCATGCCCTTGTTTAGCTTATGAATGAACCAATTTGATGACCCAAGTTACACCCCAATCATTGGAGAATAATCTGCACGCTAATATGCATGTGCATGCATTGTTTATATTATGAAGATATTAGTTAATTAGTTAATAATATGTGAGCTAATTTATTCACTAATATGTGTATAATGGTGAGCGAATTTTATTATACCCTACGCTGAAAACTAATCAGACTCTGAATTTTGGCCCTGAAGATTTAAAATTGTGTTTAATTTTCAAAGAAATTCATACTTAATTTGTGGAATGCACTGCAAGAACAACAAAAATTAAAATAAAATCTAAAATTACGGTTTATAGTCATCGCCTAAACTCAAAAGAAAGGCGATGTAGATCTTTCTACGACTTTTTGTAAATGTCGTTCAAACATTGTTTATGCCAATATTGTTATTGTTGTAAACGTTGGTCACATCGAGAACCATTCTTTTGCACTATTTTCTTTATCTTTGCATTTTTTCATGATAATTAACTAATTAATAATTTGCTCTGTATGATTTATGATACTGTAACGACATCTGTGGTGGTCCTCTGGATCACTCAACGGGGCTTATAAACTTCATATAATGTGCTTTTTTCAATTAATATTACAAAAGCCATCGTAATTTGTACCCGTTTATTCCTAATAAATTCGTATATTGAATTTATTTAATTTAAAGTACACTTAATTAAATATAAGGTGTACTTAATTACATAAAGGATCCGAATAGGGACTTTTTATATTAAATGAGCATCCAATATTAATTATTGCATTTAATTAATAATCTAAGGGCATAAAAGTTTAATTAAATGAGTAAAAAAATTAAAGGGTTAATATTTGTTAACACTATATCTCAAAATTTTGAATTCAAATTATAAAAAATTTGGCACCCATAAATTAAATTTTAAAGGGTTCATGGGAAATTTACAAGAATTTTGCCTATAAATTTAAGGGTAAGGCATTCGGAAAAAGCCCTAACATACATCAATCCAATACGGACTTATTTTCTTTTCTATCTAGGAGTAGGGCAACTTAGCAAAATTAAGGCGTAGAATTAGATTTTGTTTTTCCTCCCTTTTCCTTTAAACTTGAATCTTTGTTTTTCTTCATTCTCCTTTAAAACTAATATGTTCTTTTCGAAGGGCTTTTATTTTCAATGGAATAGATTAATGTAGTTCACTTTCTATTCATGTTTTGAACAATCAAGCCTTGCTCTTGTTTATAACATTTCTATCCACCCCTGGTTTGTAATCGATGATTATATTGAGTAATGAGAATTCTTTTAATTTTCAATTTCTTATTTGCTTATAATCCCATTTACGAATAAATTTCCACATCGAATGGAATTTATATAACTCCCTTAAAAGGAAAGTTTTTAAGAAATTCTCACATCAAAGAGAATTTGTGTAATTTTCTATCAATGGAAAATAGTAATTTATACAACTTCCTTCAAATGAAAGTTTTTAAGAAATTCCCACATCAAAGGGAATTTATGCAAATTTCTTGCAAATACTCCAGGAATCTATCGAAGCAAAGAGAAGACACCCAGAATATCATTAGTATTTACATTTTTATTATCTAGGACTATTGTAACTTAGTCACAATTGTCCTTTCGAAGTCAATTTGTAAAGTCAGTTAGTCAGACTACAAATCAACCAGTTTGTAACTTTTAAGTTCGAACTAATAAAATTCTTATTTATTTCACTTTTCTTGCTATACTCTATCAAATAAATCTTAAAATTAAGGTAGGGAGAACTGTCAATCCGCCTCTGTGAGTTAATAGGGCCCTATTAGAAGTAATTTTTTACCCATCGAAGTATTGGCTTTGTGAAAAAAAGGTTAACAATTTTTTGGCGCTAGAAGATATCATAAGACTAATTTAAAATTATGGCTAGTAAGAAATAAAAATTAATAAATTTAAAAAAAATTCAGCCCAGGGGGCAAAACAAAGCATTAAATTCGAATTTTTGTTCTTAAATGCTTTTCTGTCTAGATTTGAATAATTTAATTCAAAGTTCATTTTCATCACTTAAAGATCTCGAAATTCGATCTCACTCTCTATATTAAACATATATGTATTGGAAACCTACCTCTAAAAATATTTGACGATCCGACGGTGGAATTGTGCGTAATAGACATTTAAAATTTGCGGTGCATATTAACCGTATTTCTGTCCAAATTCCAATAATTTGGTTCGAAACCCATTTTCATTGCTTCAAATGCAATGCCGTAAAACTATAGGGCAAAACTGAAAATTTTGAATTGTAATGCCCTAAAATTATAGAGCCAAACTGTAAAATTTTTGAAACCTCAAGGACCAATATGTAATTTTTATATTTTTTTCATTTCACAACCATTTGATAGCCATAATTATGGTTGTATTCAATAGTTTTTGTTAATTGTTTGTTAAGCAATAATTGAATAATTTGCTACATTTTAGACAGAAGAGAGAGAGTTTGGAAGGGAAGAACAAGAGGATTCGTTCACAAATTCTCTTGATCCGATCGGAAGGAGAAGATGAGGAGAAAATTAGTTCTGGATTCGGAATTTTTGAATCATTCTCGTTATTTTGACGTAGGTATTCCTATCTGTTCTTAACAAAATTTCAGCATGTTATTCCTTGATTCATCTAATTTATGCTACTGGTTCATTTATTGATTATAATCTTGTTTTTGTGTGATTTGTCGCTTATTTTTACATTTAGGACTCAAGTTTTTGGGTAGCTACTTCCGCTGATTTTTCCAAGCCTTCCGAGCTACCGTTAGATTTTCGGAATAGGTATACTCTAGAGTTCATATCCTATGCTATTGAGTTTTTCAAATGAAATTAGATTTGAGACTTTTAAAATTGAAATAGAGCTTGAAATTTTTGAAAGTTTTCACTAGTTGAGGTTTTTTTTAAATTGGAAATTTGATATGATTTGAGTACTTCGGGCACTGATTTGGCCCATCTATGGTTGAAATTAAATTATACTCAAAGCATAAAAGTTATAGATAGTTGAGATATTTTTTTAACTGTAAATTTTGGGCTTAAAATGAGTTATGGTTAGAGAGATGTCGTCAATAAATCTAGCAATTATTAATCTGTCTTTTTGAAATTATTGTGCAATTTGAACACTTCGGGCACTGTTTTCATTTATCTACATTTTGAATTAAATTTTTCTCAAAACATGAAAATTATAAATAGTTGAGACATCTTTCTAACTGTAAATTTTGAGCTCAATCGGAGTTGTGGCCAAAAGGTCAAGCCACTGTCAATTTGTCCTAATGAAATTCTGATGCAATTTGAACACTTTGGCTCTATTTTAACCCTTCTACAATTTGTATTAATTTTTCTCAAAATATGAAAATTGTAGATAAATAAAATATCTATTTAACTGAAATTTTTTTGCTCAATTGAATTTATGAATTATGATATATTTCCAAAATAACAAACCATTGGTCTGGGTAGAATTTTGAAAATGTTATAATGTAATTAGTAGTCATCTTAGGGACCATTATTTGATCCCAATTTGACATATTAGTAAAACTACTGAAAATACAAAATTTTGGAACTATAATGATAGATAACTTAATCATTAAAGTTGCATTGATCATGTTTAGTTTAGACCTTGGAAATTAGATGTCCTAGGGTGGGTTTTGGGCCTTAGAAACTATTTGCTAAGGGTAGAGATATAACTACACGAAACTAATCTTGGTAGTTAAAATGGATTTGTTTGGTTTAGGCTCTAGTATCTAGAGAGTTTTGTTTTGAGTTGTGCCTTGGTAGCTAGATGATCAACGTTTTGTTTTATTTTGTTTTGAGCTCTGGTAGGTAGGTGACCATAGTTTGTTTTGTGCTTTGCTAGCTAGATGACCAAGGTTTTATTACAAATGAATTACCTTAGAAGCTAAATGTCTAAATGTGATTTGTTTTCCGCGGGCCCTTTTATTTGCATTGACTTTATGAGTAAAGGTCATTTGTCTTGCATTTGGTTTTGTTTTGGCGATTCATTCATATATATATTGTTTATATATACACAAGTTGATGGAGGTGAGATATCAGTTGTGTTCTATTGGTTATATTATTGAGATATTATGTTTTATTTTTATGTTAAATAGTAAAATATATATTGTATCTATTTTGTTATATCTTCAATAAATTTGGATATCATTTCTGATCATACCTGCTTGGTTATTTTTGTCACTATCTTTTACATAAAAACGCCATGCAGAAATAGGAGTTAGGGATCAAGGATTTTGAGTTAGGACATGTTAGAGCCCATTCGAGAATGGTTGCTACCCTTATTTTCAGATGTTGTACTTGAATTTTATTTTCCCAGATATATGTAGGCTATAGGCCAAGATATTTGTATTCGTGTATTGTACGACCATAAAACATGATAATAAGCCCATTTGGGTTTGTATTTCTGTATTTCAGACTGTATTTAAGCCTTTTGTGCCACATTTATGTTATTTAGTATATCGGGTAGTTACAGTTAGTATATTTACAATACTTAATATTTTATAAAAGAAGGGGCAACAGTTAACATTTCATAAGACAAGGGGTGGTACTATAATTCTACATAAGGACGAGGAGGATTAGTTATTTTGGGAAAGTCTAGTGCCTTCGTTAGGTGGCTAGAGAGACCTATATACAGGGGTTTTGGGATTTTTCCCCCTTGATGGGATAGGTGGGACCCAATATTACGCCACTGGGCCACCTGTCCCTAAAATGACCAAAATTGTGTAGTTAAAACAATTTGCCATATCTTTTGGCGAATTATTAAAAATATTTAAAATAAATTCACCAAAGGTAATGGTGAATTAATATTGTATGATTCGCCACATGTTTTGACGAATTATTCACTCCATACATAGACTGCCTCAGCAAACAAACCAAACGAAATCTCAACAAACCAAACCTCACCCTTCTTTCTCTCTCTTTCCCTCATCTCTCCCTCGTCGGTGAGCTTCCTTTGTGCGCTTCTTGGCTCTTTCCTGGATCAATTCTCTGCGTTCACCTACCTCATCGCCCATCCGCTCACAGATAGATCTGGTTTCAGTAGCTAGGTCGATCCAGCCCGTGTGCCACTAGGTTGCCATGGCACATTAGCCCGTGCGCTGCCAGATCGCTGTGCCATCTCAATCCGTGTGCCACTTGGTCACAACTCCACCTCAATCCGTAACTCATCCACCTCCCCACCTCAGTTCCTACGCCACCACTACCGCCGCCGCTGCCGCTCGACCTTTCTCACACTCTCTCAATGTTTGTTTTACACACAGTTTCCATCCATCGCCACCAGGTATGCCCTTATTTGTTTTTATTTTTGCTCTTTCCTTACGTGCCCTGTAAATTAAAAATTGAGTTCATATGTTGTTAATATCGTTATGTATAAAATTATTAAATTTTATGTTATTAATATAATTAGATTTGTGCCAGTAACATAATTAAATTG
>MKEJ01084509.1:0-11655 GCA_001753735.1 Embelia ribes | reverse complement strand
GATGAATCTGGTAAGAATATAGACTAACGTCTATACTGAGATATGATTGGATCCCTTCTTTACTTAATTTCTAGTAGGCCAGATATAATATTCAGTGTTTTCTTATGTTCTTGCTTTTAAGTATGCCCAAAAAAATCTCATGCTACTGCTTATCGTGCCACAAATCTATAAAAATTTGGGGATACAAGATGTTTTCTCTTTTTAAAGAAAATAAAAATAAAAATAAAAATATAGTTTTTTGAAAAAAGAAAATAAAAAGGAAAACAATGCTACAATGCCAAACTGTCCAACTCCATCTACAATATTACAATATCAGAATGCGCTCAAAAGTACTATACTATAGCCTGTCTGCAATAGTTTATAATCAATGGAATAAGTAAATTGCATGTTAACATAATAACAAGCTAACAAGCTGCATGCTTGGCCAACGCAATATATGTATACTACAACTTGTTCTTGCCTGATACATCAACTAGGCACTTAAGGCAACAATAAGAAGTAATACAAAATATAATCTACAACAGTAAGTCTAAATGCCAATAAATACATTATAAAAGAATGGCCAATAACGCAAAATATGCTATAATATCTATAACTCCAAAAGTATATACAAATGACATCCGAACTAACCCAACGATGTCATTTGCCAGCCTCCACGCCTACAATACAAATATGATATAAATATAGGAAAGAAAATGTATGAGTTATGATACTAAAAAATATGATAAGCATGATGCTATGCGGTGCCAAAATGTGTAAATATGCAACATATAGGAGTAAATGCAATACATTGTCTATGCGCAAACTCAACATCGCCCAACATTATCACCAATACAACAACGCGACTCAACACATAAAAGATAGGACTAGTATCTCAACACAAATTTCTAAAATATGGGCTATTTTGTAGATCCTATACTATAATTCGTCATCCTTGTATGACACGATTATAGTTACTATCCGGCTATAAGTTTCCCAACTCTCACGGTAAGGTTCCGAGTCATCTCTTTATTTATTTCTCACAACACAAAAAAGTCGACACTGCCGAAAAGAAATGAAAAATGACTCAATTTCCTAATGAATGCAACGCAACGCATTTTCCGTAAACAACGCTTTAAAATCTTTAATTTTAATCAACAATCCATTTCAGATCAATAACATGTGAGCATCTTCGCTCCAACACATTAACTCGCCAATACGTTCAACAATTATTTCTTCTATTTTGAAAATATCATTTTCCAATTCTCAACACATTTGAATTCATTTTCAAATTCACATTTTCCCCGAAATCAACACTTTTCATATAACATGGGAATGCAATGTCAATGCCATGAATGAACAATATATGTATTGATATAATTCATTCTCTATGCCTACAAATACTTTATTCTACACATTTAATTTAAATTAGCAAGAAATTAATATATACAAAACATTAATAAAGCTTGGAATTCAACACCTAAATTATACATAATGGTACATACATAATCTTGCTATTTCGTAATCTACTTGTACCTTAAACGACGCTAGAAACTTCCCCAAAAGTTGTACGAAAAATCCCAAATTCCCTCTTCTTCACTCCTGTTTTGATCTCGGAGACGAACACGAATCGGAACAAACCTAGAGGAGAAAATACTTTACTCATCACAAGGAACAAGAATACAAACTTTAATTTCACATACGAATAATGCAAAAAAATCAATGAATAGTGAACGAACGAGATAATGAACGAGACTTACCTCAAGATCTTCTCCATGCTTCAAGGATCAAGAATATCCACTTTGTTCTTGCGAATCAACAATAGATTTAGATGAAATCAAGGTTTGAAATGTGGAAGAAAATATAATCTCTCTTCCTCTCCTCCTCTCTTCTAGTCGGATGAAAAGGAGAAAGTGGAGCTTGAAATGATATAAAGTCAATAAAATACTTTTTGAAATTATTTGACACAATCCATATATATCAAAATTAGTCGACTAATTTCTAAATCAGCAGACAGATACACCACATCAGTTGACATATTTCCCCACTTGAGCACCAGAACCCCCTGGAATAAAAAATGACCAAATCAGTCAACATATTTCTAAATCAGTCGACTGATTCCCCTCACCTGAAAATCATAACTCTCTAGAATTTAATGCACCTCAAACAATTGGCCTATTTCTCACAATAGTTGACTGATTGGAATCAGTCGATATATTGATCACATCAGTTGATTGATTCATCCTATCTAAAAACCAAAACTCCTTGGAATTAAATGTACTCAAATAAGTCTACATATAACTCAAATGAGTCGACATATTCACAACCGTTGACTGATTAGTGTAATCAGCTGATAGATCCCCTGCAGAAAGAATATCTTGCATTCCTCAATACAAACACTAAGGTATTAACATAAATGCCTCCCAACATTTAATCCTCACACCACAAAACTACACACACAAACCTGCATAACAACTCAATAATACTAAAACTCAATTACACAACACCTCAACACTTATGTCACATTTTATTCTAATGCAACATGTCAATATTAAATAAATAATAATCTTATTTATTTAAAACAAAATATTTTCTCAGAATTTCCGGAACTTTACATACCTGCCACATTAGGAAATTTTATCCCCGAAATTTGCATGCACAACATAAGATCCCAAGTCATCTTCTCACTCAAGCCACTTCGCCACAACACCTTTACTAACCGAATAGACTTTCGTCTTAATACTTGCTCTTTTGCATCCAATATTCAAATTGGATTCGCTTCATATGACATGTCTTCCTCCATATGTAAATCATCAAAATTTATTACATGCGGGAGATCCCAAATGACTTCTTCAACATCGAAATATGGAAGATGGGATGAATGCTTGACAACTGTAGTGTTAATGCAAACCTATAAGCCACTTCACCAACAAATTCGATAATCAAGAAATGACCAATATATCTTGGCAAAAATTTTCCTTTCTTGCTAAATCTCATAATCCATTTCTTTGGAGATACCTTTAAGAATATATGTTTGTCCACCTTAAACGACAAAGGGCATTGCCTCACATTTGCATAATTCTTGAAATGACTACACTCCATTTCAAAATGTTGTCTAATCAACTGCACATTCTTGGTCATTTCCTGTACTAAATCAGAACCAAGCGATATGCCATCACCAACCTCTACCCAATAGATAGGAGAACGTCAGAACACCAATACAATGCTTTAAACAGAGCCATTTCGAGGTCGAATGATAATTATTATTATACAAAAACTCAATCAAGTTCATGTGCTCCTCCCATCTGCCACCAAAATCTAGAACTCATACCCGAAGCATGTCCATAAGAGTATGTATCATCTGTTCGGGTTGGCTATCAGTCTGTAGATGAAACGTTGTGTTTATCAAAAGATTAGTCCTTAAAGCCTTTTGGATACTTAACCAAAATTGCAAAACAAAACGAGGTTCACGGTCTGACACAATTGAAATAGAAGCCCCATGCAACCAGATAATCTCGTCGATATACATTTGACATAACTTCTCAACTGAGTCAGTTGTATGCATCAGAATAAAATGAGTAGATTTAGTCAAGTGATCTATTACAATCCAAATCGCATCGCAACCGGGCCTCGATCTCGATAATTCCATAATGAAGTCCATAGTAATCCACTTTCACTTCTACTCGGGAATGGACAACGGATGCAACAACCCAACGGGATGCTTGTGCTCAGCCTTACTTGCTAACATGTCAAGCAATACAAAATAAACTCCATTACATCTTTTTTCATATCAGCCACCAAAATTGACGAAACACATAATGAAATATTTTCGTGTCACCTGGATAAACCACCAAACACGAATGATGAAATTTCCAAAGTACCTAATCTCGAATAGATATAGGCACCAAAAGACAATTTTGGAAACGTAATCTGTCATCATTAGAAATGGTCCACCTATCAAGACTATGAATAAAGAAAACACGAACATGATACACATCCGATTCATTATCAATATGCTACGCATTTACAATGTAAACAACATTGCTCTATCCTCCGCTTCTACCATTTCTAAACCTAACTCATTTAACATACTCAACATTTCCTACTATTCATTGCAAGAAAAGCTAGAGTGCACTGAGTCTTACGCCTCAATGCACCCACTACCACACTAGCCTTCCCAGGGTGATACTCTAGATCGAAATTATACTGATTTAAGTATGTCATCCACCTCCTCTGATGAATATTTAAGTCACTAGGTAAAGACATACTTGACAGATTTATAATCGAAAAATACCTCAAATTTCTCACCATAGAGGTAATGTTGCCAACACTTCAATGTGAACACCACCACACCAAGTTCAATATCATGTGTTGTGTAGTTCTTTTCATGCACTTTTAACTGCCTCGATGCATAAGCCACTACCTTTCCAAGTTGCATCAACATGCAACCTAACCCTTCTTTTGATGTATAGCAATATACCATATAGCCAAGACCTTGCTCCGAAATGACAAGAATTGGAGCCAAAGTTAACAAATCCTTCAAATACACGAAAGACTCATCGTATTTTGAGTCCCACTCGAACTTCACCCTCTTGGGAGTAAGTCGAGTCATCAGGGTTGCCAAACGCAAAAAATCTCAAACAAATCCACTATTGTACTTCGCAAGACCATAGAAACTTTGAATCTCAAACATGGATTTTGGTCGTTCCCAATTGGTAATGGCTTCTATTTTCGAAGGAACAACTGCAACTCCACTCTCTAACACAACATGGCTACGAAAGAGCACCTCACGCAACCAAAACTCACATTTTAGAAACTTCATAAAAAGTTGATGCTCCTGTAGAGTAGAAAGACCAATGTGTAAATGCTCGCAATGTGCCTCTTTTGTAGGTGAATATATAAGAATGTCGTTGATAAACACAACAAAATGATCAAGGTACGGATGAAAAATTCTATTCATCAGATCCATAAATGCTGTCAGGGCATTTGTCAAGCCAAACAACATCACCAGAAACTTGAAGTGCCCATAACAAGTACAAAAGGCCATCTTCGGTATATCATCTTTCCGAACACGCAATTGATGATAACGAGAATAAATATCAATCTTCAAAAAGAATTTCGAGCCCAACAAATGATCAAATAAGTCAGGATACTTGTTCTTTACGGTCACACAGTTTAACATTCGATAGTTGATACACATGCACATGGTACAATCCTTCTTAGGCACAAACAATGTTGGAGCACCCTATGGTGAAGTCCTATCTCAGATAAAATCCTTCAACTTAAGATCATAATTTTGAACCCTCAAGTCGTCTAACTCTACTAGAGCTAATCGATAGGGCACAATAGCAATCGGCTCCCCGGAATCAAATTAATAGAAAAATCCACTTCCTTCTCGAGAGGAAGTATGCTAAGGTCATCGGGAAACACATCATAAATAACCAGAATCAACTCTAACCCCTCAATCTCCTCTTAAAAAATGGAAAGACTAGTCAATATATACACTGGACTAGCTTGCAACTTAAGCGAATGAGGAAGAGAAAGCTCTCGCTCCCCCTGATAACATATACTATCTCCCAGTGTAGTCACCATCGACACTCTATGTTTCTCACAATTAATAACAATATGAAAAATTGACAACTAATCAATACCAATAATGATGTCAAATCCCAACATCTCTAACAATACAAAATCATATGCAAAGATATGATCATATATCACTAGCTCATACCCCGACCCATAATACCGATACGAAAAATATGCTAACCCAGAATATCAACATAAATAAGGGTATTCAACTCTTTAACAGACAACTGTAACATGTGAGCAAAATGTGTAAACAATACATGCGCCTAAGTAGAAAGAAAAAGAATGATACCTCAAACAATTGAGGGTCCAACTACATTAGGAGCCTGCAGCATAGTATAGGTGCTTGTTTGTGATGACTACCTCTGCTCAAACCTACCATTAGTACCAGTCCCTTAGTAACATCCCCAAGAAGGCCCTGCTCCCTGATATCCGCCTCAAGATGAAGAAGGCCCCTTAAGGTAACCTAAGACCTACTACCAAAAGGTAAAGATTGTTCGGGTCTACGAGAGTTAGTAGGAGCAAAAACTCTCTCTAGACACCGAGGCTGCACATATCCTTTGTTGCCACAAGCACAACAAAAGGCTTGAGGGCAAAAGCTTGAATATATCCCTTTATACCGTATAAGTGAACATTCACGAGCTAGATGGCCCAACTGGCCATAATTGTAACACTCAAAACCTTAAACCAAAAACCTCAAAGGAGTAGATTTTACCTATTGAAATGGCCTTCGAGATGACGAAGAAGGAAAGATGTCTTGGGGCCTTTTATTACTGTTATCTCCACCAAAGCTCAAACAGACTTTACTACTACCACCACCTCCATAACCCTCCTGAGCCTACAAACCCAAACCCGGATCGTGAATAGATTGCGATCCCAAAGATTGGCCCAAAAGTTTAGGAGGACGAGAATCTGAATAAGAAACCGAAAGACGTTGGCAAGTGGCTATGCTAGCCTTAACCTCTATAGATACATCCATACAATAAGTATAAGTCTGATGAAGTCCCGCCATATCGGTATCTGAATCGAGGGACGACATCCCCCAACGAATCTTTGACACTGGAGCTTCTCCGTCGAGGCTAACTCTGGTGCATAATAAGAAAAGTCGTGAACTTCATTTGGTACTCATATATCGAAAAATTCTTTTGAGTAAGATTAATGAAGTCCACTCATTTCCCTTGCCGAAAAGTATTGGGAAAGAAAGCATCAACGAATAGATTGTGTAACATATTCAATGTGAGATTGTTCTGCCCGTATACCTCTTCCTTACTCCTCTACCACACAATAGCTTCACCTTATAAGTAAAATGGCACCGTCACCATTCATAGATCATTGTCCCTCATCTGAAGTGAATTGAAGATATACTCTATCTCCAATATCCATTGCTCGGACATGATCTGCTAAGAATTACCCTTAAAGATAGGAGGATCCATATGTCTGAAGTGCATATGAGCCGTTGAAGCTTGAGTCTTGCTGCTTTCCTCCCTTGGACCTCTGGCCATCCTCTAAAAAGATTCCTCCATTGCTGAAATCATATCCTCTCCCAATCAAGGATGAGCATGGCTCTGAGGTTGGGGTTGAGGTTCAGGAGCTTTTTCCTTACTTTCCTTCAAGCTCTTCTCATCAATGTCCTTAAGTGGAGGGATATTCTCTACCTCCCTCATTTCCATCTCAATTTCTTCCCTCACTTGTGCACAAGTGCGCCTTGGACATGCCTCTTTTTCACTACGTCTTTCCACTTGATCTCCTCCACCTAGAGCTGCTCTACCTCCCCTACGTCCACGATGATTACGATGACCCTATACATGTAGAAGATGGTTATACATCACAATCAACAATAAATAGACGAAGATAAGACCATGATTGTATATATAATACTTAGCAAATGTACACATAAATATGAAAGCACAAAAGCAAACCCAACTCATTACCCCGACTCGACTAGTTTATAGACCCTACCCAAAAATCACTAAGGTATATGTAACCCGGTTAGCCCATATACCAATTTGTCGCACCCAGAATCCCTACTACCAGAGGACACAATCCTTGAATAGATAAAGTAACCGAAACAATCACCAAATATGATACATGATGCATAAACACCCTTAATTTCCATATATTTACATCGAGGACAAATCTATTATAAGTAAACACCAAGTTTACAACACAGCTTCAAGCTACTAACTTGACAACAAAAGAAAAATAATACATTACTAAATCTCGAATACAACATGATAATATAATGTTGAAGCCACAATATAATGTGACTACAAAATACAATGATCATTTTGCAGCTTCAATACCATTACAACAAAATATAACAACATAATAGTCCTTGGCTATAAATGTTGTCAACATAAAGGTACATATGACTCAGGCATGCCTCGAACTCTCCTCAATACCTACAAAATATATAGAACAAAAGGTATACAAATAAAAGTATACGTAGATTTTTAGTAACAACATAAACACGAATCTACAAAGTACCTGAAATGTATGTATGCAAATGCAAATGCACATATACATTCTTGATGGCCCAGATGTACTATAAAAGGTTTAATGATTTCCGCCCACAAAAACCCATTCCTGAATCCCAATCATGAAACATAAATGCTAATTTCAACTCAAATCTTGAATGCAATCTCTACATAACCCAAAGTGAAAGTTGGAACTAACATCTTTCGAAGTCGGACTTCTCGAATGTCCTTCCCTCGTCCTGTGGGCCTAGTCGAATTCCCTTTTTCCTATGGCGATCCTCTCCAAGAACAATACCATATTATAGGCCCGACTCAGAGTAGTCAATTCGCTCATAAAATCTTGAACTTTTAGAAGATAAAAGTCAATACAGAGTCCCGAAAAGAAAGCAAACTGACTCAAGACTCAACCCAAACTAATTGTTTCATTTTAATCCCATGTTCATGCTCATTATGCCTCTAATGTAATGTCATGAATGCACCATAAAATGTATGCTTTCACAATCTGAAATATGAACCTTGAAAAATATACTATGAATGAGTCATGTTTCGAATATATGTCCCAATGTGATTATATTATTGATTAGTCATACATCAAAGATAAATATAACAAGATATAAAATAATGAAAGATAACATAATATAATAAACTCAAAACCCCAAATACTCACCCTAGACATAACACATATGTCGACTACTGACATAGATATCAAGTTTATTTTATTACTCTGGATCTACCGTATGTTAAAAAACCCCAGATAGTCAAGATGCTTCAACTCAAGAAAACCCCCATTTAAAACCCTTCGATATGATCTAGGTCCATCATTCAATGCAAAATAAACCTATATATAAAAATGATATACAAGACGTAAGAAACAAGTATATCAACTTTGTTTCGAAAGACGAGAAAAGCACGATTACCTAGATGGGACAAAAGAATGAAAGAGTGAATGAAACTTACGTCAAAATGAAGCTCTTGTATCAAAGAATCCAAATATCAACTTATTTTTCATAAATGATCGCTCAAAGTAGATGAAATGAAGATGAATAGCTTGAAGGTTTTTGTAAATTACCACCTCAATTCCACACCCCCCTCCCCCACCCCCCTTTCTTTACTCGGTTTCTATGAAGAAAAATAAAGTGTTTATCTCAACAACCCAAAAAGTGAAATCTTACGATTTGGCCTATCCGGAGCCTTGGTGTGGGCTGCCCATAGGTTGTCCAACGTTCGAACACCCTCCGGATAGTATCTTTTTGGTCAAGATTTGGCTCATAAATACATGCGCGAGTCTTTTTTTGAGTAGGTTGTCCTGACCCTGCACAACCTCCAAATAATCTGTCCTCAGCCAGCCACAATAGTTGATTGGTTTGACTTACTTTAAACAAGCAATATATGTATGTATCTAACTCTGATTAACTAACTATGATTTACATAAATATCTAGAATAACATTGTTATAATCTCGATAATAACATTATTTAAGTGAGCAAAAATTTATACGTATTTTTGGAATATAACATTCTCTATACGTTAGGAAATTTTGTCCCCAAAATTAGCATAAACTATGAAAAAGAAAGATCGTATTGGAATTAGCAAAAAGTTTTGAATACTTCACTCAAATCTCCTCTTCTCATTCCCAGGTCATCTCTTCTATTAAATGGCTTCACTATATCACTTTAACCAATTAGATCGAATTCCTTCGAAGTGTCTGCTCTTTCACATCCAATATACGAATAGGGTGTACCTCATATGATACATCCTCATCAACCTGCAAATTATCATACTCGATCACATGAGATGGATTATGTATATATTTTCAATGTATTGACACATGGAATAAGGGATAAATAATAGAAAGTTGAGGTGACAAGGCCAAACGATACCTAACTCACCAACCTTCTTAAGAATAAGGAATGACCCAATGAATCAGGGTGAAAGTTTGCCCTTCTTTGGGAATCATATAATTCCCATCTTTGGTGAAACTTTAAAAAAGACATGATCTCCGACATCCGCATAACTCTTGTGACAACTCTAAGCCATCTCTAATCATCACTTTATCAGTTGTACGTTCTAAGTCATTTCCCAAACTAATTCTAGACCCAATAACGCATTATCCCCCACCCCAACTCAACAAACTAGAGACCATAAAGGATGCCCACACAAGGCCTTGGAGGAGCCATCTCGATACTCGAATGGTAGCTATTGTTATAAACAAACTCGATTAGGCTCACATGCTCTTCCCAATTCCCTCCAAAGTCAAGGACATATGCCCTAAGTATGTCCTCGAGCATTTAAATAGTCTACTCATATTCACTATCTATTTGGGGATGAAACACGGTACTCAATGAAAGTTTTATCCTCAGAACTTTCTAAAGACTAGACTAATATCACGGCACAAAGAGAGAATTGCGATATGAAACAATGGACTTGACCCCGTGTAATAAATGGTATCATCAATGTACTTTCGACATAGCTATTCAACCGAGTCGGTCGTACGAATTAGAAGAAAATGGGCATTACTCCCCTTTCTCGATCTCGGCAATCCCACCATGAAATCTATAGTAATTTGTTTCCATTTTCACTTAGGAATGGGCAAAAGTTGAAACAAACCTCCCGGGTGCTTATGTTCAACCTGTACATGCTGACAAATATGATATATCGATGCAAAATCCGCTACGTCTTTCTTCACACCTTACCACCAAAAATAATGAGAAATGCCATGGAATATTTTGGTGCCACTATGATACACCGCTAAAGAGAGTAATGAGATTCGCGTAGAACCTCTTCCCGAACCGTCATCAAAATAAACAAACAGTTTTGAAACTGTAAACCTTAATCTTCAGTGACAATCTATATTCGCTAAGGATACGTACTCAATACAATCATACTTTTCACCTTTACGTTGAGCTTCAATCAACTAAGTGATTAAAGAAGGTTGAGCAACAACCATAAACAATGTAGTACAACCATCTGCTTCAATTACCTCCAACCCAAACTCATTGAGAACCCGTAGCATCTCCCATTTATCAACCATGAGACAAGCAAGAGAGCAATGAGTTTTTTGACTTAAAGTACCCTACGAAGTTTACCTTCCCCAGATGATACTCAAGGTCGAAGTTATATTGTTCTAGATATTTCACTCACCTCTGTTTCTCATATTCAAGTCTTATTGTGTAAATACATATTTAATAGACTTGTGATCAAAATATACCTTGAACCTTTCTCCATAAAGATAGTGTCGCCAATACTTCAGGGTGAATTCTATTGTTCTAAGTTCCAAATCATGTGTAGGGTAGTTCTGCTCGTGTATCTTCAACTGCCGAGAAGCATAGGCAACGGCTCTCCTGCGTTGTATAAGAACATACCCCAACCCCTCCTTCAACAAGTCACAATAAACCGAATACCTGACACTTCTCTCCGGAATCACAAGAATTGGAGTCGAGGTTAGCAACATTTTCAACAGAAGGAAATATTCTTTGCACTTTACCTTCCACTCAAACTTTATGCCCTTGCGAGTAAGCCTTGTCAAAGAAGCCACCAAATGAGAAAAATCCTGAACAAAGAACAATGGTAGCCTACGAGCCCTAAAAAGTTACGAATCTCGAATACCGACTTAG
>MKEJ01084502.1:0-20843 GCA_001753735.1 Embelia ribes | reverse complement strand
TTTGGCTAATTATCTCTTAGATAAATGTTAGAGATAATTACTAAACTTTTTTGAGTTTATCCAAAACCCTCTCATTTTTCATTATAAATAGGGAGCCTCAAGCTCATTTGAAGAGACCAAAAAAATCATTCTTCAAAAGCTAGAGAGAATAACTCCGGAATAGTGAACAATAAACGCAAACCACTTGAGGATTTGAAGAACAAAGAAAATCAAAGTTCAACATTTCTTCAAGAACACGAAGAATTCGAAGAATATCCAGCAGATTCAAAATCAAGTTGCTCAAGCCCTTGAATTAAGAGTTCTTCAACAAATTCAGTTTGATCCACAATAAGCTCTCGAAGACACAGATCAAGCGTTCAAAGTCAAAGTTCAACATTTCTTCAAGAACACGAAGAATTCGAAGAATATCAAGCAGATTCAAGATCAAGCTGCTCAAGCCCTTGAATCAAAAGTTCTTCAACAAATCTAGTCTGATTCACAATAAGCTATCGAAGCCGCAGATCAAGCATTTCAAAGTCAAAGCTCATCAATTCTTCAACACGAAGAATGCGAAGAACAACAAAGCAGATTCAAGATCAAGCGCGAAACCCTTTGATCAGGTGTTCTTCAACAAAATCCAGCTAGATCCCAAATAAGCTCTCGAAGCCGCAAATCAAATATTTAAGGAGAAGAATCAAAAGATTTTATTTCCTATAATTAGAAATTACAGAAGATTGTATTCTTCAAATTCAAATCAATAAAAATTACATTGTTTCTTATATTTTATTCTCTTATTTATTTAGACTAGGGATCTTGTGCAGTTACAGTATCTACATGTTCTTCCAGATCTATGATATTCTTATCACCTTTAATTTCATTCAATCCAAACCTAAAATCATTTTCAGACATTTTAAAATAAAATTTCTTTACATGGGAAGCTTGAACTCAAACCTTAATACAAATCAATATCAATTCCAAATAACTCATAATATTTGAAATGAAAAAATTAATAAAAGTTAATCCTCATTCACATATTATACTTCACCATCTCATCTAAATGACCTCACATGATGCAACTGAATGGTAAACAGATAAGAAGTTTGTCATACAAATCAGTGTGATACAAGCAGAATCTATATAATACAAAAAAAAATCATTGTAATTATAATTAATTTAAACAAATTCATACATAAAATACCTAATTGGACACACAAAATCCCAATTTTATAGAAATTCCTAATTTAAAAAAACAATAACCTAATTTACTAGCGAAAATGCATGAATTCAAATAAATGTAATAAGGGATGAATCTTTCTGTATGGAACCTCCCTCATTGTGGATAGTATAACCAGCCATGATCGAAGGCCCTCGTTGACTCTTTGATTAGATTGTCTTTCGTGCTCTCTCTCTATATATCTTATGGCCAGCAAATAACATATTTCATATATTTGAATGAGGGGATTATAAAAATAAAATAAAATTTTGAATGAGGAATAACTAAAACAATCCCTGCCACGTGATATATCGTCTGACTTAGCAAAAACTGTTACAGAAAGTATAATTTTCTAAATTTTTGGTAATCTAATCTATGAATTCGATTGATTTTTAATTTGGGATATCAATTGAATTTATGCTTATAAGTTAATGTACTAGAATGTAATTTGCCATATTCTTTTTATCCGTGCTCCTTGTTGGAACATATAAAACTTGTTTTCTAAAACTCCTAAAAAGTTGCCTTATCACTTAGTACTTAAGCTATGCCCCTAGTTAATATCATTTGAATCCTTCCAATGATATTTCACTCAAAAGGGGGCACTTCTTTAGCCTTTGTTGTAGGGTTGTCTCTTTTTTCCTTTATTTTAATAGAAATAAAAATAAACTAGTGAGCAAGGATGGTTGGCATCCCCTATCGAGCAAATTTAAATAAATAATAAAAACAAAAAACTCATTTATTTTCGGTTGTTTGTTTATAAATAGGTAGCTCATATTTATTTATCAAGAACTATTAATCATCTTGCCGGACAGTCCACGGGTCCAAATTAGACACTCTGGATGCGACTTAAATTAGAGTAACACATCACCGCATAACTAATTATTTACTACTCTATTTTATATTAAGTATCTAACAAAGATTGAGAAAATCATTAAATAATCTAGTTTATATATAAAAAAAAAATGACAATGCTATTTTACAGAATTAATTTTTGTTGAAATACCCAAAATTTAATGTGTTGAGTAATTAATATTATTGAATTAGAAAAAAAAATATAATACAATCTTGATTTTCTAAATTGTCAGATACTATAAAATTAAAAAAAATTATCCAAAACAAGACTTAATAATGGAGGTACTCAAAATAGTAGTTTAAGTTAAGTATGCAATTTAGTATTAGAGGTAGTACTCCCTTCATTAAATTTTTGAGTTGGTGTAAAGTGGTTATTAATTTAGTTTAGATGATATGAGTAAAAAATTTTAAAAAATTGAATAGTGTATTTTAAATTTTTTAAAGCAACAATTAAAAAGAAAAAAGAAAAATGCTCTAAAACAACATTTATTATGTACATGACTTTATTTAATTGATATTTCTAAATTTTTTGGTAGAAGTGCTTAATTATTGTTCTGATATCTACTGTATCTAGCTAGTTTCTATTTAATTTTCCTCGCCTCTTCATCCTTGGATCATTCAAATTCATTGAAGATCAAGCACTTGTTTATAGCAAAGTTGTATTGGGATTAATTTCCAAAAAAAAAAAAAAGTTGTATTGGGATTAGCATGTAATCCCTAATATCTATGAAATGGTCGATTTCCACTTCACTAATGACTCATTTTGTATATTGACAAATTTATAAATGAACCAAGATTGAATAATTTCAATCTGCTTATTTGTAGAGGCATCAGTTAGTTTCTCGAACTGTAATCAAGATTTCAATTTTCCGAACTCAAAATTCCGAACCAAATTAAATGAGAAACAGAACCAAAACCGAAAATAAGTCAAATTTCAATCCTGAAACCGAAAATTCTGAAATTTTGAAATAAATAATATATAAAATTAAATGAATAATATTTTGGGAAATTTGGGATACCCGAGAATTTTATAATCAACTATTGATCCTAAACCGAAATTATTTCAAAAAATTCGGGATACCCGAGAATTTAGCACATAAAAATAAATAAATAATATATAAAAATTAAAATGATTTGAATTTTTAGGGAAATTTGGAAAATTCGAAAATTTTATATTTGATTTCCAATCCCGAATAAAAAATATTTGGATACCCAAAATTTAAGAATTTAAATTTCGATTCCGAATCGAACTATCTTCTCGGGTAATTCGCTTCAATTTGGATTTCGAGAATCAAGTATGTTTGCTCACTTCTACTCATTCGAAGTAGATTCGCTACTGCTCTTAGTAAGCAGTAGCATGTTGTTGCTCAATTTTGAACCATAAGATTTTGATTTAATGGTTCATATTTTTACAATTTATAACTTGGGAAAAAATATATATAATTTTATTAAAAATTTGAATTATTAAATCTAAATTCTACTGCTCAGAACTAAGCTGGTCAAAAGTGAGCAGAAACTTACTACTGCTCACTTAGCAGCAGCGAACCTACATCCCTACTCATTTGGCAAATGGGCCATTATTTTAGTGGCATAGTTTGTGACGGCATCAGTGTGCTAAAAAATGCTATGAATACCCCTAGAATAAAAGTATGTCAACAGTCATGGCAAGGATAGAAAAATTAAAATCTCAAATATGTGTATTCATATTAGTGGACCCAAATAAAAAGCATTAAGAAATATGCTTACGTACATATGATGGTCCTCTAATCACTTGGGAGAAAGTATGTCATTCACAATATATATATATATATATATATATATATATTACTAATGCTTGCCTCGAATAAGAAGCATAAATATTTAATTATGCAAACTTGAAGATTAAGAAACTAATAAATAATCAGCACAAGGGCTGCGTCTTAATATTTGGACATAACAAAAGCTAACTACCAATGAAGAAACAAATATTCTACTCCTTAGAAACAGTTAAATCAGACATCTTAGAGATAATATTGTTTGATTATTTCTTAAAACACGATCTTGAATTATCATGTTTCTTCTCATCATTTGGTTGTTTAATTTGTTTTGATACAACAATGTGTAGTTGCCACTTATTGTAGAAACAACCTGTCCCTTGTGTATCATACATCGCGCTTTTGATACGATAACTCTATATTTGCAAAGCTGGGACTTTATAATAATTTGCGAGAAGCTACAACCACTACTAAAAGTATGAAGTAAATCGTCTCACAATTCGAATGGTCTAAATACTAGAACACTCTGGCTCAAATAACATGAGCAAGCTGTGGTTCCTCGCAATAATTCAACAAATTATTAATAGAAAAATGCATTTTTTTTGCCTCTCGTGCAAATAACAGGTAAAATTAGTCAACTGGACCGTTAAACTTCTAAAAACAAATAAAATGATGAGGCACTTTGATATGCCATACACTTTTGTGCATATAATCTATATACAATTAAAAAAGTATATATTCAAATGCCGATCAAAGTCATACACCCTTCAACAATATCAGGCTGACGCAAAGATACAGTTGAACGCAGAATATCCCCAATAAAAAATGTGACGAAGATATTATTCATAAAGTGTGAAATAAATCCTTGAAAGCTATACTTTGTAATGAAGTTCAAAACACCCACCATGGAGAAATAAATAATTGAAAACTAAACTAAACTTGAAAAAGTCAGCTATATTTCCCCTGAATCAAACCGACAAAGAATGTATACCATTCCAATGTCAACTAAACAAATTATAAATCGATAACGTAATATTGTGCTTAACATTGGTGGCGAAAATAATAAAAATGAAAAGATAGCCGATCAATCTATTATAGCAAAAAAGGAAAAAAAAAAAAAAAACATAAAGAAAGGAAGGACATATGGTTATATTACCAACTTCCAACATTCCAAAAATTTGGAAACTTAAATGGAAGCTTATATATGCAAAACCCTTTGTGTACACTGCATTTGAGTGAATCCCCAACATAAGACTCTGCAATGGCAGGGTATTTCTTCTATACAAGTATTGGATTATTGGATGATATATAAAAATCTCAATCAATTTCTCACTTAGCACCCTCTTTTTCTCTTTTGATGGATTGGATTTGTCGGAATGCGTAACTATCTTCAAACAATCTCGAACAACACCAAACTGTCTCTGAACAAAACGTCAAGGTGCTATAATAATATCCCCCTAAATCGCAAGGATAGGTGCATTGCATTGATGATCCAAATAAAAGCGCACCCATTTTCTTTTCACTCCTAAAGTTTCTCATATAGAGTTGAATAACTCATCGGTTGTCAAATGATGCAGACATTCTTGGGGGTTGGCATAGAAATAGTCTTCTTCTTTGGGCCTCTCAGGAATCACTAATCTCTTGGTAGGGTTACCCATGCGCTTGGCATGGGATTCCTTCACCGCATACGAGAATTCATCCCAACTCAACAATCCACCAGTGTATTGATCTATTAGATCCACTAAAAGCCTCCTATCCAATAGAATTGTCTTCTTGAACCCGAGAAATCTGAAAATCATTTCGAAAAATGAAAAACAAAATCATATAACATAACGACAAACCTTCCAAGGTTTGCAAAAACAAATAAGAGCTCTTAAATGATAAGTCCTAAGACTCCTAACAGGGAAGAAATCGAATTCCTCTGTGAGGATGTTCTTTACTTGAAGAGATATAACATGTTGAATAACAAAGGTGATGCGGGGGAAGGTAACAGAGTTTCTAGAGGAACTTTATATCATGTTTTCCCTATTTTCTAGGAATAGTGAGTCATTACTGGTGCGAGCGCCTAACAGAGATATGAAGAACCTCTGAGACCTCGATTCTACTGTACCACCAGTCTAGGTTCCTAAAAAAACTTTTAGGTTATTACTTGCATTTTCATAACAAGAAATAGAACACAGAACACTAATCCTATGTGGTTCTCGAAAAATGACAACTGAATTTCCTTAACGCTTTGCACTTTCAACCGAAAAAAGGAGAAACAAAAAGTAGGAGACTCAAAGCCAAAGAAGCAGAGCCGGCAAGGCTCAATAATCATATGGGGAGTCTAAATAGTTTGTATCTAGCATTTCATATATAAACTCCCAAAACTTGTAAGGGGCTTAAGGTAATCAATTCCCCTCCTTCATATAGAGGAGAAAATATAGCAAAGTACTTTTGTTGCAAACACAAGCAAGAACATTGAGAACAAGTACCTGCGGTGGCCTTCGACAACTTTAGCCATGTTTCCGTCGTATGTAGGAACAAATATATCACTCTCGAGGGCAACAAGATAATCCAATGCCGCCATCTGGGATGAGTGATTTTGGAAAAACCTAAGGTCCGATGACCCCAAAAGCGTTTCCTTTCTCACCTATTCAAAACAAAAATATAAATCACATATTTAATTCGAAAAAAACTTAAGTTGGTCTTGACCCCATTCACATACCAATCTTGGATAAGCCGCTGCAAGACTAGCCATTCTTCTACATCCACCATATATCTCACCAGCTGCAATATATATCTGCATATCACGATCAATGTCTAATGCCTTGAGAACAAGTGCAGTTTCCTCAGGTGTCAAAGGGCACAACCCGTCTTTCCTCTTCAAGTCCGAGTTTATAATCTTCTCTTTCCACCATGGATAAGCATATCTGAATAATGACAGTAAGTTAGCATAAGAAAGTAAATACCAAAAGCAATATATTATATATCCATAGAATAAAAGGTATACATTCACCTCATTCTTGTCAACTCGTCCACTTCTTCGGTGTTGCAGCCCTGAGTACATCCCGAAAATGCTAACATGTCCATTTCATACCTGAGATGAAGCACTAAGAAAGGACCATTTTGCCTTAGTAGCCTGATGACCCTTTTACCCAATTCCTCTATCTGCGGTGTAAATTTGAGAGCACTGTAATTAACTCTGCACCGTAGCTTCTGAAGGCCCAAAGGCTGGTCATTATTGGCTACCCGAGCATCAGTTCTATTCAGATGCACAACTTTGTACTTCTGTATCAGCGGAAGAATCTGTGTACCAAATTGAGAAATAAAGAGCTGTCACTTGAACTATATAAACCAATAACTTGAAATTAAACAAAAAAAGAAAAAAATAAATAAAATTACTTACCTAAGAAAAAAAGAAGAAAGGGTCATAAAACAAAGGGCCCAAACACATAGGTCATGGGCTCCAAAATAAAAACCTAAAACGAATGGGTGATACGGAGCCCACTTCTTGAAAGCCCATTTTGAGTCCTCTCAAATGTGTTAATTAATTCTAGGGTTTGATCTCTCTTCCCCGCAGAGCAGAGAGAGAGAGAGAGAGAGAGAGAGATGCCGGCGGGACACGGAGTTCGGGCTCGGACACGAGACCTGTTTCAGCGTGGGTTTAGGAAGAAGGGTACGATCCACCTGTCCACCTACCTGAGGACCTACCACGTCGGCGACTACGTCGACGTTAAGGTTAACGGTGCCGTACACAAGGGTATGCCCCACAAGTACTACCATGGCCGCACCGGTAGGGTCTGGAACGTCACCCCTCGCGCCATCGGCGTCGAACTCAACAAGCAGGTCTCTCTCTCTCTCTCTATATATATATATATATGTTTTGTTTGTGCTGTGAATGTGTTTTTTGATTTGCCTTTGTTATAAACTTTTGCATGTTTGTGATCACTGCACTGCTCTGCACATATTATTATGCTGTTTTTGGATGTAATTTGTCATATGTGAGAGTTACTTTAAGCTTCAACGCCTTGTTGGTTGAGCAAATGAAGGATTCAAACAGTTTTGTTAAATGATCTAGGCGTCCTGAAAGATCCCTCATCGCCTGAGGCGTGTTCTCGAATGAGTAACACAATGCGTTGATTATTTCTTCAATAGAATTGCATAATTTCATCTAACTATTAATTTTTTTTTGGTATATGTGGAAAAATAACTCTTCTTATAGGTGTGGTGGGTTTATGGTAATTTCTGGATGTATTTATTAGTAACCGTTTTATAATTTAGTGATACTTTCCTTGTTAACTAATAATAAGTGATTATGGCATATCATGAAAATAATATAAACTACAAATATAAGTAAAAGAAATAGAGTAGCATGAAGTGAGTAAGGCACTCGCGTTAGTGCTTTAGCCACTAGTATTTTAACTCAAGGCACTCATATAGGCACGCCTTAGTGATGTTGCTTGCCTGGATCCATATAAGATGCCTTGGCCTCGCTCGAGAGCCTGGAGAGTTTTTCATAACACTAGGTTCAAATGATTAATGTGAGTATTTGGATTGGAATAACTTGTACATCATTCAACAACTTTGGATATAATCACCAACTCCTGTCACTTGTATCATACCAATATTGTTGAGTTATGACCATTTTTCTGTCCCCTTTCAGGAGCAGCCTGTATGCACTACCATTAGGCCTTTTAATTTCATTGGTGGCACATGGTTCCTATTGAAGCCTTTTTTGGCCAATTATAGATTGTCTTTACAATTTTAGTTTGTTGTAAATTTTACTTTTTGAGTAGTGATCGCTACTTGCATGTTAAGTTATTGTATATTGTAATTTCTGTGTATTTCTGTGAGTGCAGGTGGGCAACAGGATAATCAAAAAGAGGCTCCACGTTCGTGTCGAACACGTACAACCTTCGAGGTGTGCAGAGGACTTCAAGCTGAGGGTGAAGAAAAATGATCAGTTGAAGGCCGAAGCTAAAGCAAGAGGGGAGATCATAAGCACCAAGAGACAGCCAGAGGGTCCTAAACCAGGGTTCATGGTTGAGGGTGCAACCTTGGAGACTGTCACTCCCATTCCCTACGATGTGGTCAATGATCTCAAGGGTGGTTACTAAGTTCATTTGAAATGTTTTCGGATTGGGTTTGAAATGCGAAACTTTTTTGCAAATTTTGGTTTTTGAGCTGAGAACATCTTATTGATTTTGGTCTGTCTTTTTTGTTTTTATCTGCACCCTTTGTTTTATACAAGTTAATTGAAGTTCACGTATGAATTTTTACGTACAAGTGACATTAGTTTTTGGAATCACTTCTAAGTTATATATCATATATGTTTGCAGCTTTCTTTTATAGTAACTCGGCAAGGCTTTTGTATTAGAAAATGCTTGGCCACTGGTTTAACACTCTTTGCCAAGCCATATATTCCTTGAAAATGTTTTTAGTTTCATTTCTATTTGCTTTGTACATTAAAAAGGCAAAATTATGTCTACAAGTGACATCATTTTCCATTGTATTTGATTGCCGTCTTAAATCTGAACTATTCTGCGGATTAGTGGCTTCCAAATGGAAGGAAGCAACAGGATTGGTAGCCTCTTACGCTAATTAATCGCTTCAAAAATTATTTGAAAACAAGAGTGCACCTTAATTATACAGGTACGTAATCGCACTTATTATAAAGTTTTTAAAGAATTTTGTGAGGGAAATGAAAAGATTTAGTTTTATTTTAAGTGAGGCATGTGAGCTGTTCTTTTGTAGTTTAGACCAAGTCCTTTTCTACGCATATACCTAATATATACCCTTCTATATACGTAAATCCTTTACATATTTAAATTCTTGCATCAATACCATTCCCATTAGTGTCTCAAGTTTGAAATTTGTTAGTAGAAATGTTCTAAAATTGTCTTGGTGCTTCTACAAATTTTCTGATAAACAATCTAATAGATTTTTTGGTAGAGAAAATTACGATTAATATTTTTTCTATTTAAATATTAATTTTGTTTCACAAAAAATTATAAAATTCCAGTGCAAAGTATAAATGGACTATGAATATAATGGAGAGGGACATCTGATCTGATTATTGGCCAAGTTTAAAAGAATAGGTTTCTTATAAAATTTAATTAAAAAAAATTAATTTAATTTTAATTGTTGATTTTAAAATAAATAATTCAAATGCATAGGGAGAGGCAATCCTCTTATCTTAAATAATATAATGATATTATATTTTTTAAAAATTATTATTAAAAAAGACTGGTGTACGATATACAAAATATCATACTCTTCTAAATAGTTACAGTATTTATATAAACAAAAGCAAACTTTTATCTGCTCCATTGTATCGTATTGTGTTGTGTCTCTCTCTGTTTCTCTCTCCGCAATTAGGATTGGGCTGACATTAAAAAAATCAAATCTTAAAACCCTAAATCCATCCATCATCTCCAATCAATCTCTCTCTCTCTCTCTCTCTGCAATCAAACTTCCCTCTCTCGCTCCCCCGTCCTCTTCGATCTCCAGTCCATTTCTCAATTATATTAAACACACACACGCACATCGTTAGGGTTTTTACGACTGATTAGCAACACTGGCGAGTGTTGGGCGGTGGTGATGGCGGATCCGCCAGTTGGGGTCCATTCAATTGCGAAGATTTTATCTGGGTTTGATAAAAAAAGCTGTCCTGTGATTGTTGTAGTGAGAGAATGGTGAGCGTGCTGCGTGTTCACCTGCCTTCCGAGATTCCGATAGTCGGCTGTGAACTCACGCCCTACGTGCTCCTCCGCCGCCCCGACAAGTCCGTCTCCACCGAGGATGTCCCCGAGACGGCCCCACTTGAAGGCCATTTCTTAAGATATAAGTGGTTAGTAGTAGTCATTTCCACCACTGTATCTATTCTCATATTTTAATCCTTATACCTCAAAACTCTAAACCTCTATTATAGAGATTGAAGTATAGGCAATGGCTACGCCAGATTTTCTAAACTAAAAATAGTATGGAGATGAACTGAGTTATAATTGAAGTGGATTACTGTAGCACCCCCTTTTTAAGGATATTAATTAATATTCGATACAATGCTGTGTGCAATGGCCTAATGTTTAACAAAGAAAATTTAGTATAGAAGCCCTATAAGGTGAATGTGGAGTGCCCTTAGAACATTCACTCTTTTTTTGTTGTGTAACTGATTGACTTTTTTCCTTGATGTTTATTCTGTCATTTGATCAAAGTGCTTAGTTTCATTTGCTCTTTTTGGGGTGATATTTACGTTATTGATTGTTGTTGATTGTTTCTTGGATGATTTGTTGTTGTTATGGATATGGGTTTTAGGTACTTGAGGATTTATTGCGGGTTAACTTCACTGAAGGGTGATGTTTTTTGTGCCATTTCAATTAAATTGGTTTGTGCATCCACCACTGATCAGATATTCTTGTTGTTCGCTTGAGCTTGTCACTAATTCTTGTTTGCAATTGGTCAGATTTCCATGTATTACAGGTTTTTGCATGGGTTTTAATGGTCATCGATATAGATTGATGGATTGTGAAAGAGTTTTTCGGAAGATTGATGTTTGTTGCCTCATCTAACTTAGATAGGGGTGGCTTTCTTTGTTTAGTTATCAACAATAAGTACCAATGGATCTTTGAGGAGTTATGATATGGAAATCTTAAATAAGTCTTCGATCTGTATGCTTTTGTAAATATTGGTTATTTACGGCGTTATTTAGTACCTTGGGTTTATGCATTCAAATATCTATTGGTGAAGCATAGATGAGAATCCTATTTCAGTTGCGTTTTAAGTAGCTGGGAAGATGAGCAACCTAGTTTCCAAAGGCGATAATTTTGCTCTCTAGTTGCTTCTTTTTCTTGACATCATAATGAGGATTATTGGGAAAAAGAAGAAAAAAAATTCAATTAGATTACTCCATGTTGTGAAAGTCGACACATTCTTAAGCTGTTGAATCTGTAATAGTCGTATGTTTTTAGACATAATTTGTTACCGCTTGACCTATAACCTTCAGTTCCCCATTTGCCAAATCTATTTTCCCTATGGCCTAACACTGGGCTGGGTACTGAATAGATTACACTCCTATTTTGGACAAATGTTAAATGAAATCTCTATTCATTGCTTGCGGTGGTGTTCAGTGCTTTCAATTCCTCTAGGTTTCTTTGAAAATTGGCATTCCTATCAAGTATGCTCAGAAAAATAGCAGCTCTCCCATTTCATGACCTGTCTATCCACATCTTATGACATGGTTTTTTTTTTTCTAAACACACTGTTTAGGTCAATTCTTTATCAGTTGAGGACAGTCCTAGATGCATCTTTTGATGCCTGTTAGTTGACTGATGTGATAATACATGCACTAGTTTCATTTGTGTAATCACTTATCTGTTGTAATAGTGCTTCACACTTCTCCAAATGGTGCTGATGTTAGGTTTGAAACACTTAATTGATTGTCGGAAAAGAGAATGTGTACATTTTTATGTGATCCGTGAACATACTTACAAAATATGGCTTTCAAAAATCGTGGGCATGGTAAGCAGGCTATGTTTGACTTCGGGGTTTACTCAGATATTTACATTTTGTTGCCCATCACTCTGCCTACAAATTTTGTTTAGAAATTTAAGAGAAATCACTACATGCAAATCAATGGGGTGCCCGTTTGTAACCTTATGCACAAGGCCCGGTGAAAAACTTTTCCTGCTCAGTTCTCCCTTTTATTCAATAAGCGAAAAGCATTTAATTCTATTGCGTGATGGTATCTGTTACGTGGTTTGGACCCATTCTTAAGGATTCAACCGTGTTCTGGACTTCTATGTTCCTTGATGTTATGAATATACATTTTCTTCTTGATGATACTCTGCCAAACTATGTGGTGGCTTTGGAATTTCATTCGTGTTAAATGTTTATATTTGTATTGCATTTCCTGGTGGTGACTAGATTTTTTTCATTTGGATTTGTATTGCAGGTTCCGCATACAAAGTGATAAGAAAGTTGCTATTTGTAGCATACATCCATCTGAACAAGCCACATTGCAGTGCATTGGTTGTGTGAAGGCCAAAATACCTATTGCCAAAAGTTACCATTGCACTCCTAAATGCTTTTCTGATGCATGGCAGCATCATCGAGTTATGCATGAACGTGCCGCTAGTGCTGTAAATGAAAATGGGGCTGAAGAAGAAGAGGTGTTTGGGCGCTTTAATAGCACGGGATCTGGAGTGTTTAGTGCTAGCTTACCTAATCCACAACCAAGCCCTAGCTTGGCCAACAGCGCTGCACCCGTATATCCTGCACAAAGAAATGGGGGTGAAACCTGGTTTGAAGTTGGACGAGCTAAGACGTATACTCCAACTGCTGATGATATTGGCCACGTTCTCAAGTTTGAGTGTGTGGTAGTTGATGTAGAAACAAAACTACATGTAGGCCAGGTTAACACTATTTTAACTTCCCGTGTTATTCCAGCTCCGACTCCTTGTCCTCGTAGGTTGATTTCAGTCAGTGGAGTTGATGTGAAAGGTTCTGATGGCCGTGTTTCATCGACTGGAACTTTTACAGTTCTCTCGTACAACATCTTGTCTGACGTATATGCTACAAGTGAATCGTATAGTTTTTGCCCTTCTTGGGCTCTGTCATGGACTTATCGCAGGCAGAATTTGTTGCGAGAAATAGTTGGTTATTGTGCCGACATTGTTTGTCTTCAAGAGGTATGTAAATGCACTTGTGTTTTTTATTGGGTTGACCTAGATTATCTTGGTGATGCTTTCAATGGCTTGGAAGATGTGAAGTCTTAATTATAGGATGCATATCTACCTGTCACTGATTTTCTAAGACCAACATCCTTGAATCTTAGCATATGTTTGAATTTTGGTGTAAATTCCTTCTCAGGTTCAAAGTGACCACTTTGAGGATTTTTTTGCCCCCGAACTTGACAAACACGGTTATCAAGCTCTTTTTAAGAGAAGAACTCAGGAGGTTGGTTGCTAAACTTCTGCCTTGTGTATGTGAACTCTCACATTGTTTGTTCCATTTCACATTTCTGGTGTTTTGCAGGTTTTCAGTGGAAATGTTCAGACAATAGATGGCTGTGCAACATTTTTCCGAAGAGATAGGTTTTCACATGTCAAAAAATACGAGGTTGGAAAATTCAAGGTTTTTATCTTTTGACTGTGTACTTGCTGTTCTTTTACAGCAAATTAACGTCCATATGCTTGTGAACAGGTTGAGTTTAATAAAGCTGCACAGTCTTTAACAGACGCATTGGTTCCCAGTGGTCAGAAGAAAACTGCTCTCAGTCGCTTAATAAAGGTGTCTTACTTGCATCAATAGTTATTTTGGGGCTTTTCTCATGTTCGGCATTCTGCTTCAGCTTAACATATTACATGCCAAATTTGATTTCTTTAACAGGATAATATTGCGCTGATAGTGGTTCTAGAAGCAAAATTCAGTAACCAAGGAGTTGATAATCCTGGGAAACGCCAGCTTGTTTGTGTAGTAAGAAATAAAATACATGTTTTCCTTGCTTATATTTGGTATAGCTAATTGCCTTAGTTTCCTAATTTGAAATCTGAATGGCCACATCTGTTTAATGATTTTGGAGTATAGGCAAATACACATGTCAATGTCCACCATGAGCTGAAGGATGTCAAGCTCTGGCAGGTACTCTTTCAAGGCGGATCTTATTTAACTTCTTAAGTGCCACTTGGGCTCAGTTTGGTATTGTTGCTTTCTAGAATCTGTTTCTCAATGCTGCATTTGAAAGTTGATTCTAAAACCGAGTATTATCATTTTGTTTATAAATTTTTTGTAAAAGATGCATTGAAAAGCATCGTGGAGTGATTATCTTTATTCAAAAAGACAAAATAAATATCATAAGAGGTATGGTTAAAATTAATGATATAGAAAAACAAAATCAGCCTTTAAAAGCAAGAAGGTGCTTCTTAAAGTGCCCTTAAAAAGTGGAAGTTGTGAATTTACTATTATTGATTTACCTGCTTCTCTCATTGGTAAAAAAAGCAGTAACAACCATAAAAAATATTACCAAACTCAGCCTTAATCGTGCAATTTGTCCCAGTTATGAGTCATATTACACGATTCTTGTCTATTGTACAGGTTCATACACTTTTGAAAGGCTTGGAGAAGATAGCTGCAAGTGCAGACATCCCAATGTTAGTGTGTGGTGATTTCAATGCTGTTCCTGGAAGGTCAGTCCCTTGTCAGATGACCAAGTTCTTCATCTTACGAGATTCATTAGAGTTGTCAATATACATTTACTGAAGTCTTCTAATTTGGCATCTGTCTTGGTAATTATTTAACATTATTTTTTAATCTGTTGCAGTGCTCCTCATGCGCTTCTTGCAATTGGAAAAGTTGATCCGTTGCATCCTGACTTACAAGTAGACCCTCTTGGAATCTTGCGTCCTACTAGCAAACTAACTCATCAGTTGCCATTGGTAGCATATTTTTTGCTACTATGCTTTATAGGCTTTTCAACGCACATTAATTGGTAATTTTGTTTATTCATTTCTTTCCTGTTTGGCTTTCTAATTCCTGTGGTTGCTTCATCTTTCCTATCAGGTAAGTGCATACTCATCTTTTGCAAGGATGGGGGTTGGTCTCGGCTTAGAGCAATATAGGAGGAAAATGGATCCAACTACAAACGAACCCTTGTTTACAAATTGTACCAGAGACTTCATTGGGACCCTTGACTATATATTTTATTCTGGTAATTGGGAAATTATCCCATGTCTTGTGCTATATGACATTCTTGTGTTTCGCTTCTTCTGGATTCCCTTTTTGTTTACATTGAAGTTTAAAGCTCAATTATAAATTATATTAAGCTTCTTGTTAAATAAGATTATAGTCACAATTGATAATGACTCAATATGATATTTCAGCTGACACTTTAAGCGTCGAGTCTTTGTTGGAGCTCTTGGATGAGGATAGCTTGAGGAAAGACACAGCTCTTCCATCTCCAGAGTGGTCTTCAGACCATATAGCGCTTTTAGCTGAATTTCGTTGCAAGCCTAGAACCAGACGCTGATACTATGTGGTTAGCTTCTTTTTCTGTGACAACTTTGTTATAGTTTTGAGTATTTGTCTGTATATCAAATTTCGGTTGCTTCTACTTTTGGTGTTTCATTTTCTCTCTTTCACTCTCATCTTCTCTTGTTTGAGTTATTTGTACTCTGTTACGTGCAGGTAGACTCTAAAGCAAAATGAACAAAATGAGGATTGATAGAGATTCATAATGTCATTACGACCAGACAGGTCATAGCTTGTTATGTTCTTCCATAGGTGTCTCATGTTGTTTGAATTAGGCTCTACCCTTGTGGTTACTGTATAGTACAACAATGCCTGTCAATGAAACAATATATGTATCCACTCTATACGTTCACAGTTCACAACACAGCGCAAGGTGATCATTGTTTAAAGCCCTTTGCATGTTGAATTTCCAGATAAGCGGTTTCAGTGTTGCATCTGGTGCTGAGGCGAAGGCATTTGTTCTGGAAAGATTTAAAATTAAGATTTTGTTTTTCTTTCTTTGACTTTGTTGTAAGAGAGGAGAGAGTAAATGTGGGATTTGGATGATCAAATACAAGCCCAGTGACAGGAACATTGTCAGGATAGGATTTATCCATACAGTTGATTAGTTTCTATTTTCTTAGTAGTTCCAATTCTCTTGTTGAAGGAGCTTGTCAAGTTTGCGTCCCTTTTATTCTGCTTACTGCATACGGTTGATGAGTTATAAATATTTTGCATGAATAAAGCATTTCGCATACCCATTTAGAGGCCATGTTTGACAATATTGAGTGGAATTTCGATTAAGACAACGTGCTTGCATTAATATATTCATTGTGATTGTAGGAACATCATTTTGTCAGGCATCTAAAACTTGTAATATGTAATTTCCATAGTTTCTTCTATATTGTGATGCAATTTAGTGTAGAAATTTGTTGCCATGTGCCATTTTCCTCGTCAAGATGTTTAGGCAGCATGAGCTATGAAGCATCTCCATCTGTGTTTTGAAGCGCATATATGGCTATATCTTACTTTTTGAGAAATAGACTTTCACCAGTTCTACTCGACATGAATGTCCGCTTAAAAGGAGGTACTCGAGCTTGGATGGTGGCTCAAAATCACTCTGTAATTTTGAAAATGTCTACGAACCAAAATAAAGAGGACTAAATTTACTATCATATGATTATAGTATTATTATATGTTTAAGAAGGTCATTTTGTTCAAAAATCATTTTCTTTTATCCCATACTCAATTGACTCGTCCCAACGCTTACCCTAATTGGTTGTTGCAATTTGTGAACCCTTTTCTTTGGTTAAACCTCTCAAGCAAGATATCTAATTTTCTATTTGACCAAATTATTGGTTAATCTCTTGACTAGTCTAAAAAGGTAAAAATGGTACCAATATATTACTACTGTCGCTATTGAACTATGATTCAGGTTCACGCAAAGAGCTCTTATCACCCTTAGCAAATATTTGGAAATTAATCCAAAACAAGTGTAGCTCTCTCCCTCCCCTCCCATGGCCAGAAGTAGCAAGAGCACTTCCATTCTATGGTGCAGTCTGCTTCTTGTAGTGGTGGTGATCGGGCAAGTTTGTGGCGACGTGGAAGAGGATAAAAGAGAATGCCAAGGTCGATTAGTCTCTCTGTTATCATCATGTTTAACTTTTGTCAGCGGAGAATCAAAGTACCCAGTCCCAACATGTTGTGTAAAGCTACGCAACAACTACAACCTCAACTTAAGGAGGTGTTTGTGTATTGTTGTCAGAGATAGAAATGACCCGAAGCTCGGTTTCAACATTAATGCCACCCTGGCCCTCAGCCTGCCTTATGTCTGCCACGTCAACCACGCAAACGTCTCCGACTGCCCTGGTAAAGCTAATAAAACTAATTTACGTGAATCAGGCCGATATTTACTAACACGCTTCTTTTTCGTACTTCTGCAAACAGACCTTCTCCATATGGATCCTAACTCAGCAGATGCTCAAATATTTTTGCGATTTAATAGCACCTCAGCTATTCAAGGCAAGTACCTATTAGACTATATATGCAGGCATCTCAGGTTTTTACTAGTTCAAAAAACAGTAATCGATTTGTTTGGCACTATATTTTGTCCCTTGTTCTAAATTTGTGTTCATGTTTTTTCTTGGACAAGTTATGCTAACTGTTACTAGCTTTGAAAATTTACAACAGATATTACTGCAAGCTCAAATGGTACTACGAAGAGAAGTTGCATTGCGTTCAGAACAATTGACTATATTTTCATGTGGATGATGTTTTCTGTATTCTTCTATCAAGTATAGAAACTTTATCATCTGCTTCTGCAGTCAATGTTATATATATGTGTATGTATATACATATATATATCTCTGTGTAAACTGTTCAAAACTTATACAGCAAGGCTAAGTTCGTACAAGTGACAATCCATGTCGATAACTTTCCAAGGGTTCTTATTTTGTATAATTACATCTCTGAATGACGATTTGAACTGTATTTTCTGGACCTTCTCGAGTTTGAGTTTCACATTTCCCATTCTTCCTGTATTAATATTTGTTTATTTTCGCTCATGGTGTCATCAGATCAACAGCTTATAACTAGTAGAACAAAGAAAATGCAATGAGTGGCTTACAGTGTTAAAATAGGACATGCTCAACAAGTTTCTGGTAATGAATCTTTTACCAACCAAATTAGTTCAATGATCTTTCAAAAGGGATACAAACAAACAACCCTTAAACCAAAAACACGGAAATTTTCTAATAATTGCACCAAAGAAAGCATTTTGACATTTAAACCCTTCACTTTTTAAATTCAAAAGTGAAAACCCCCGAAAAAGCTACCCGACAAATTCTGCAACTCAATAATCACTGCAACCTGGCCCTTTGCATACCTTAATCTCACTTGCATCAATTTTACTTTCCAAATTCAAAAAGAAAAAGGCAAATAATCATCATAATTAGAGCAAATTTATAAATATTCAGGTAAATGTTGACAGAAATTTGTGGATATCACGAAAAGAGCCAAATTAAGGGGGGCAATCGGAGTAGAGTAAAAATATACTTCTGAAAACTTGTACAAATTAGCTTTGTGTGGTTCACAATTAGCCATATTACCATACACTCTCTCCCTTTCTCTAAAATGGGGGTGATATGATTAATTATTAACCACGTAAAAATTATTTGTGCAAGCTTTCAATACAACTAATTTGTATGTATATCATTAACCAATCAGAGTAATAGCCCATCATTGTTCTTTCCATATGCGACCCGTCACTCTGAGCTTGAGCTCTTTCCCATCTCCACCAGAGAAGAACAAAGCCAGGTTACGTGGAATGATAAGCCCGTCTTGACTGTCACGAACTTTTTTGTGACTGTCTCGGATACTCCTCGGAACACCCTGCCATGTTATTTTCCGCCCAAAGCCGCCCACTTCCAAAGTGTAGCTGAACTTTTTTGCATCGCAATCCTCACCCATGAACCTTAGGAAGGCCATGAAAACCGGCGCTGTGCCAAGTTGGAATGCTTCAAAATGCAAACAAAATTGTTTCCCAAAACAATTGAACACCTGCAAAAGTGCATACAAGGTTTCTTAGTGCAGCTCAACAACTTCTTCTGTTTTCGTTATTGTTTTCACTGTTTTCCAGGAAGAGAAACCAATATTCAGTATTGAAAGTTGATAGTTCCCATTTGATTCAAGAACGAGTTCAGGGACTCATCAAAACGGCTATTTAGAGTTGACTAAAATGTTTGTTTTTCAGGGAAAGCAACTAAACAGCAATTATAAATGTAACTCAGGACATATTCAACTGATAATCCGAAAGAATATTTGCTTATATTTCAAGAGAAATGATATAAATTACAACTTTCATAAGACTTCCCTTTAACAATATCCCCTCCATTCACTTGTCAACATTAGAATAGGAAGTAGTCATACCCATTGTGTCTCATGTATTTATGTAATGAAACAACTTACAGTTAGCATCCATGTCGCATTCTCCACTTCATTTGGATTCGTCTTTACATAGCGATGATTGAAAGTAAACCCATCATGCATATCGACCTTATGATCATCTTTGAGATGCGCAACAAGGAACGAAATATCCCCTGTGACGGAGCACTCAGACCCAGCATAAGGGCAATTGTAAGGTCGAAATATACAATTCTGCTCGTGCTTGAGCTTGCTGTAATAAGGGAAAATATCGGGGCAGCCAAAGTTGTTGTATGTACATGGGAAGTCTAACGATTCTGCAACTTTCTCAAGAGCCAGACACCTAATGTTTCCAAGCTCAAGCCGGCAAGTTGGACAACAATTGTGAACCCTAATTTTGCAGTTTGAGCATAGAGTGTGGCCATTTGGACACTAGAAAATGAAAAATAAAAAAAAAAAAAAAAAAAAAAACAAAGTCAATCACATTAGGTTAAAAAAAATTAAATGATGTAAGGCGTAAAGTAACAACACAATGCTAGATAAAAAAGGGAGTAGATGAACAAACTTTGTCCTCTCTTTACAGACATTTGTTCTTCACCATTAAACAAAGTACTGTATATTAATTAAGGAGAATAAAAATTATTTTGCGACGGCTGTGGAGAAAAATTAGGCCGAAATCATATGCAAATAATGCCATTTCACAATTTGAAAAAGGAAAGATAATACGAGGCTATGAGTCTGGTCCTGAAAGCATTTTCAGTTTGAAACTAGAAACCCTACACACAAAAACAAGAACATATTTGATATAATGGTCCAGGGATCGGCCTTAAGAAGCTTTTTGAAAATGCTCAAATTTCATAAACCAACATAAAGCTGCATTACGTCAATTATAACAACAATTTTGGAATATTGTGAAAACGGCATGTTCATGAAGGTTCATTTTCTTCAGCCTCAGAGTTAGGGAACTCGAGAATGTCAATGCAAACCAACAACTCACAAAACATAACTGAACACACCTGGAAGTACTTCCATATCCAACCCATAAAGAATCCATTGCGAACGAGATTACAACACTTAGCAATCAATCTCAAACTCTTAAATAATAATTAAAGAGGAGAAAATGATAAAAAAAAAAAAAA
>MKEJ01084499.1:464-13293 GCA_001753735.1 Embelia ribes | reverse complement strand
TAAGTGAAGATGATTGCTTCAAGTGTGGACGACCTGGGCACTGGGCCCGTGATTGCCCTTCATATGGGGGTGGTGGCCGAGGCCGTGGTGAATTTCCTTCTCAGACTAGATTCGGTGGTGGCCGTGGCCGTGGTGACCGTTTTGATGGAGATCGGGATAGGTACATCGATGATAGGTATGATGGAGGGCGCTATGGGGATAGAGATCGTTACGAAAGCAGGGATAGATACGGGACACGAGATCGTTTTGTTCCTGACAGGTACTTTTGAATAAACACAATTTTTTTACATTCTGAACAAAACCTTATAGCTCGTATGGCATATTAACATGTATTATTCCAAGTACGCAATACCTGAATTGAATTGAGAAGAGTCTGAGAAACAGATTTTTCCTTCTGCAAGCAATTTAATATGCACATAATCATAGTATTTTCTGTCTATTATATTCTCTTGTAACAAAAATACAGTTTCGTACTGAACAAGAATTGGACGGTTCTCTCTTTTTAGGCCTTTCAGTATCACTATTGTTCTTATCTATTGCTCGCAATAATATCTTTTCCCTTTTCTACCATTAAATGTATAGTCTTCTGTTTTTGTTTTCTAACGTTCTGAGAAACGGTGAGTGGAGAAGGAAATCCTTATACCATGGCCACTTTTTCTCTGTAGCTTTTTTTTTTTTCTTATCTCATATGTTGAAACTCAATGGAGTGACCGTATCTCGGGTATGTCATTGGGATTGTTATGTTATCTGTTGCTTTGTTCTCATTTGTATTTGTATAAAAAATGCAGGTATGCACCAAGTGGAGATCGCTTTTCTTCTGGAGATAGGTATGGTGGACCAGACCGTTATCCTCAAAATGGGTTCAGCAAGGATAGGGCCTATGACAGAGATGAAGGGCCACCTAGAGGGGGTGGTGGCGACAGGTATGGAGGTGGTGGGCCGGCTCGTTACGAAGGGAAAAGCTATAGAGATAGGCCTGCTCCATATGACCGCCCTAGAGGGGGAGGAGGCCGTCCGTCTTCTTTCAACGATCGCTACTGAAATCTCTCTTCCTCTTGCTATCTCTCATTGCAGTCTTTTGAACTTGTTTGGGTGTTTCTAGATTTACTCTTCTAGGTAGTTATTATGAGCAGAGTGTCCGTGATTGCAGAGTTTTGTTTCTCTGAAACATGTCGATTTAGCAGTATTTTTAGACATCTCAGGAGGCTGGATTATATTTTTTATTTTTCTAGATTTTGTGGGATTTTCCCCGGTGTAGTTAAATAATGTTTATCCTGTGATGTGTTCTCTATGTTGTTATTCATGTTATAATCAAAGGAAAGCAAGCGGCTAAATCGACCGGTTTGATGAAGTTAGTTTGCTTTGATACGACAACGGACGAAGTATTCTTCCTCTATATTTTTCTGATAAAGATTTTGAAAATGAGGTCTCGTGTCGGTTTACCCTAAGGTTCATCTTTGTCCTAGAAATGTTCTGTATTTTTTCTGTTATGAACTCACTAACTATGCTGCCATGAACGATGGTTGCGATTTTGAACAATACTTTAAAATGAGAGCTCGTGCGGACTTATGCCTGTGCTGGTGCTGACTTTTTTGTTTGAAAATTAAAATGGGGCTGATTATTTTGATTTTGTTATGAATTATGTTTGAAAATAAATATAATAATCTGTAAGAAAATAAAATATGAGATCAAGAATTACGTGGTTTAACTTCTAGTTGAAATAAGTTTAATTTGGGCTTAATCCACGAGATTGATACCAGTGTAAATTTGTATTAATCTAAAGAGATAAATTAAAGCATGTTACAATATATTAAATAAAATTGAAAATTTAGATAAAAAAAGATCCATTCCTATTCGTATTTTCTTTCATTTTCTCTTTTTTAAAATTTTTTTTTGCACGTTCTTTATGCGCTTTGTTATCTTTACTTAGCCTTTTTCTTCTTTGATCATATTTAGGCAAAGTTATGTGTTATAAGTCAGCGTGGTGGGCCGTATTTACACAACGCATATTATTTACATTTAATTATTGAACTTTATGCTTATATCAGTCACAATAAAATATTACATTAATGAATATTTTATAACACTCCCTCTTGATTGACCAAGAATTATTCAAAATGTTGTCTCCTCCTTATTTAAATGATAGTTGAGTGATCGTACATCATTAAATTTTTATCTGAATGATCGTCGTTTAAGAACCCCTCAATATCTTCCACTGTTATAAATTTACTAATGATCTCTGAATAGTTTATAAATATACATCGATCAATAAGCAGTGATAAATTATTTTACGTATATTGAACCACAATTCAAATATAGTCGTATAATCTTTTATGTAAAATCTTACACCTATCAGGTTGTGTCTTTGATGGCGTAAAGGAGAATCCATAGGGTTGTTAACCTACCTTTATGTCTCATGTTCGAGCTCCGCACAAAGCATCAAGAAACTTTTTATTCCCTTTTCTTTTTCATTTATTTATAGCTTTTCTTTCTTTATCCTTATCAAATAATCAAATTTGTTATGTCTCAATATCATTATATCCACAGGCATTACGCAGATCATGTAATATACTATCCAAAGCAATTTTTGTAAGAAACATCACATTTGTTGCTGGTGTATATAACTTTTGCAATGCATAGTTTGAGATAAATCTTCTTTTTTATTATCTGTAGCAATAATTAATATAATCTCATGTAAATACATTCTGAAATATTTTTTATTCATCAGTAAAATAATATTATTCCCCCATTGATTAGGATAAGTATAGTGCAATCAAATGATAAGTTCAATATTTTTAGAAACTTTTGTATGTTTCGTCCCTATACACAGATGAACAATTTGTCCCACATCAAACTTGTGTAAGAGTTATCATGCCAATATATAGAAGCAGAATACTTACTCAATGCAGGCATATCTAGAAGTTGAGCATACTCGGATTTGATCTCATTGTAATATGAGATTCAAAAACACTCATCTTTAGTCATGTTTTGTGCCTTGTAATTATGAAATTGAACAACTCCACTTGTTAATGTAGATGTTAGCCATAATACCGTTAAGCTATTTATATACTTTATTCAGTTATTTTTTATTTTTCTAAAATCGAAAAATAATATAAAACACCAAAACTGAGCATTTTATAATCACACTTCCAAGTTATTTTCGCTCTACAATAATGGCATAATCAATTAATTTTAAAGGGGCGAATGATCCTGCATCTCCCTCATTATTGACTCAAATTCATGTTGGAAACAACTCTAATATATCAAACCAATGCCATATTTATGCTAAGCGCCCTCACATACTATCATGCCATCATTCACAACCGCTCAAAATTTACTATTCACACTGAGGAATGCAGCAAAGCTGGTCGGAGGAATCCTTGAAAGTCATCATATTTATTTTCAGTTCCAATTATGCGAAAGTAGTAATTATCAAAAATAAATTCACTTCATCTCGGCTGAATTAAATCTCAATGTATAAATGGTTAGGCTTACAACTTATTGCGCTTAATATGTTAGGGGATTTGATTATTTATCCTTTAAGTCATATTAGTATGTTAGTAACAAATGTAGAGTCCGGTCAACTTGCTTTATTAAGTCTATACTTTTAACCTGAAAAATAACTTAACACAATATTAGTTTATTTCCAATAATATATTTAAAATCCAAAAATTATAAAAATACTTCCATTCTGCATCATTATGTTTATATCTGAAATTGATCAATACGTTTGTCTAAACTTGAGAACAACAAACTTTTGCTCCAGAAACTCCACTATATTATACTTATAAAAATATCACTTTCATCATTGACTTTTTATTTTACTAAAATGGCAACAAATTAATCGTGGGTGCTCAACTCATAGATAACATGGTACCGCCATATTTTTAACATGAAACATATCTCAAATAAATATTAATTTGATCCTAACGATCAATTTAAATTTGAGAAAATTTATGAAATGATTAAAATTACTTCCCTTATGTCTGTTCGAATTATGAAAGCCTTTCCTTTCAACAGACCCATCATACTTAAGCCATGGTGGCCCTATTTATCTTGACAGCATATTATATATGCATAATTTCCAAATAAAATTTGATAGAAAACAACCTCTGACCCACAAAAAAGATGTTTGAAGTCTTTAATGAATTCGTAACTAAGAAACTTACAAATATGCGTATGCTACCATAAATATATTTGTCTAACAAATTCAAGATATATATCTTAAGACAATTTTATAAAATTTTTTAGAGAGTCTAACAATATTTGTTTGGGAGAGATTCGTGTTGATAATGTGTTATGAATCATACTTGAAAACAAATATAATATTCTGCAGAAAAATAAAATAAGAGATTAAAAATTACATAGTTTAACATCAAATTAAAACAAATTTAACTTAAAGCTAGTTCACGCGAATAAAATCTAATGCTGTTGATGCCAATGTCCTTTGGAAGCAAGTCAACTGGAATGACATGATCCTACGATAGGCAAGTGATGCTTCAAGCGTTAGAGTTTGAAAACGAGGGCTAGCGTGCTAGCTGGTATGCATCTACTGTGGACCACGGGTGACCAATATGGCACATCATTATCGCGGGTGACACCCAATTGCGAAACTAGCGTCCATCCATCGGGACTATTGCAAATTAGAGTAAGATATGCATACAAACTGCTTATAAAAAAAATGTACAAATTTTGATTGTGTAGTTTAAAATTATCTCATCATCACGTAATCTCACAAATTTTAAAAATAGAATAATGTAATTAATTATGGAACACATAATCCAAATTTATACGATTTTTTATACAAATAATTTGTATGGATATCATTAGTCCTTCCCTTTGCATATATTTCTTCTTTCAATTTACGTTTACGACTCACTCTCATATTAAATTATTCATGGGCCATTGAATTTGTCTTCAACTGTTTGGGTTTTTCCTATTTTTCTAAAATCCCTATATTTAGAATAGGGACACTGCCGTAAATGGTTGGTAATTGGAAAAAGAAAAAGAAAGTAAATAAGTGTAGATTATAGAAAACAATCCAACTGTTGTTAAGTATTACCTCAGTTTAATATTAAATATTAATTTAGAAAAAAAATTCCATTTTATACTAACTATCGCTTTAGAAAATTAATGTTATTTTTTATTAACTTTTTTCAAATTTATTCCTATTAATTATTAATTACATTAATTTTTTTAGTATTTCAACAAAGGGTAATATGGTAAAATATCAATATTTTTTATACAAACAATATTACTTATTAGATTTCTTAATCTTTGTATTGTAACTTTAAATGATACTTAATAAGAAATAGAGGGAGTATTATTTAATGGTGACAAGCAATCGATTTGTGACAAAAATTTCAGAGCCTACCCTTTAAATTAACATTACTCAAACTTGAACTTGATTCAGCTGAAAATGTGAAAATTCGAACTCGATTCAAATTTTTTCTTGTTTATTTAGATTTAAAAAAGTGCGTAATTATTTACATACATTGATACGTATGTATGACTATTAATATACAAATATTTATAATCGATCTTTGAGTTGAGTACAAAATATATGCAAAATTAGTTGATACTTGAGTCGACCTCAATCTAAGAAATATTTGAGTCAAACTTAAATAACTTGGATAAAATTCAATTCGCAATCTCCGCCACTAATATGTGGACTAGTTTAGATATTCTCTCATGGGACCGACCCTATAAGTTTGATTGATTCTAATTTTGTCAATCGTGTATTTAAAGGGTAGGCTCTGAAATTTTTAGAGGATAGATACGCAAATTTTGAATATTTTAGGATGCGACTCACTAGGTACATAGCCTACTTAAAATAATTAGACGCGATTCAATCATAAAATAAGGGGTTCGTATGGCTAAAGTTTTAAGCAAATAAATTATCTTATTCACCTGTATAAAAAATATGAATGTATTTAGCTTGAAACTTCTAGTATATTTAGAATAAATATCAAAAAACTTAATTTAACATCAGCCAACTACAAATCAATTAATTAAAAAAATAAAAATGAAAATTCAATTTTAAAAACTGCAATTCTACATTTGTTTGGAGATAAACAACATGATCATTATCTCAGTCAACTCTCCTGCAAACTTCCTCCAAATAATTTGTTATATTCTTGAAAATTTATGGCTCTTTCAAAAAATGAGACCCTAATTTTTTATTCACTAATATGACAAGTATAATATTTAAATGGGATTAGCTTTTAAATATATTTTATTAATGACTAGAGATTAAATTCCCGTACCATATTAGCATGTAAATAAATTGGGTAGATTTTTTGACGTATGATTCCTGGTTTGTTTAACAAGGTTGATTTTGAGGTAGTCAATACTGGAGATGAGTCTTTAGCATCTTCTTATATATATAAAAGTTGTCATTTCTAGTCAAATTCGCTCTAATTGCGATATTTATCAACACAATTGTTTAATATATGCCGTATTAAATTAGAATTTAAAAACAATTAAACTTATCATAATAGTAAATATTAAAATTATATGCATATATATCAACTTAATATAATAGAATTATTAAAACTAAATTTCCTATAAGATCACACAAGTCCCAAGATAAGCATATATATATTGTACAACAATGTAATAAATTATTATAAAGAAAATTATATTTAAAATTCAAATTATTTTTAGAAAATAAACGTTTCTGCAAATTGATTCTACTAATCTAAAGTTTTTCATAAAATTTCAAAATTTTATCATAATCAATATTAATTTTTAATACCTAAAATTTACCTAAATAAATATCGTTTTTCGTAAAAATATTATCATAGAATAAATCCTACTTAATCAATATTTTATAAAGTTATAAATAACTTAAAAAAATTATATAACAATTACAAGATGCCAATAAAAAATATATATAATTAATGTGATACAAAAATAAAGATAATAACACAACCCGCACATCGCGTGGATTACGCTATAATTCTTTCAAAATCTGTAAGGGTGGTGAATGCTTTTCTAGCCAAGAAAAATATATTTTCACAATGAAAAATTTTGGAGATAATTTTATAATTTTATTTACAAATGCTATTTTCGTGATTAGAAAAATATCCCTCACCTTAACACCTTTTTAAAGTGTCCCCATTTAATAAAATGTTAGAAAGACCAAAAATATGGTGTGGGGCCTTTAAAATATAAAGAAATAAATTTCCACTCAATAATGTACATTTTATACACTTATTATTAGTCAACGGTAGACTTGGGAGTTGGCAGATCAAAAGCCAAAAAGTGGGAATATTTGCAAAAAAAGTCTATTCTTTGAATTTTCTTTGAAAATTACGCGAAAAGGAAAAAAGAATAATTTTATTTTATATTTCTCAATTGGCGGTGTAAAATTTTTTATACAAGCTTACCATGGATGGACGATAAACTTGTAATATTATTTTATGGACAAATTCATGAGCATGTATTATACTTCTATGAAAAAATTTACATAAAAGTGGAGGAAATTTTCACTTACTAAATAAATAAATTCTAATACATATATATATGTGTGTGTGTGTGTGTGAATGTATGTATATCCACAAAAAGGGTGTGCTTCTAGAAATAAAAATCTGCCACGGATCTTCTTAAAAGTAGCCCACATATTAGACCCATTGACTTTTACCAATTTGCGGCTACAACACTAGCATGCAATTATTAATAATCTATTATTCCAAAAAAAAATTAACTTTTTTGTAATTTTCTTTTTATAATAAAGAAAACACTTTTACAAACTAAGAAATCATACATTAAGATGACCAGGAACATAATTAAATATTTTTTAAAGGAAGCTACAATATCCCCCAAAATTTTGCAAAAACTACTAACTCAACACCTCCCATAATCATCTTTTAACCCTCTAAAATAATTTATATAATATTTAATGCCCTCATTTTTAGTTTTTGACACCGCCTTTAAAAGATAATATTCACTTTAAAAAAAACCGAATTCGGAAGTCGGCAAAACTAACTAAGCCTTAGTGGCATTTTCTTTCTTAAAATTCAACTATTTAATTTCAAAACCAATTTAATTTGTCCCACATATGATAGACATGCTTTCTTTGCACAGTAAAACATGATAATATAATTTTGGAATCGACACTCGGTACTAAAAATTCGAATATGTTTCCTCATTTAGAAAAACCAGGAAATTGCAAAAATAAAAAATTAAATTATGTCTAACTACTATTATTTTTTTAAAATATATATGTTAAATATCTTAGTAAAAGGTTTTTTTATATTAATTCAAAATTGTACTTAGAAAATTGGCAAATTTCAAACACAAAAGCCTCTATTTTCACCAAGATATTGGGTGGATTCAACTATCACACTATACTTAGTTATATATATTCGAGTCAAAATTTTCAGTTAGGGATCAAGTACTGCGGTTCTATCCAGGAGTTAAATCTTTTTCGCCCATTAGATATTTTATGTAATTAGCAAAGTTACTTTACTTCACGAGGATTTACAAAAAAAAATCTACATAATTAAAATATTATGTATTAATATAAAAATTTTAATTAAAAAATTATTTCATATATTTTTTAGTAAAAATAAAAAATTATAAATGTCACCGAATAAAATATAAGACCAACTTAAATAGTTGGCTATAAAATAAATCACCATGTGAATTTTACAATCGTATTGCGTTTTTCTCTTATTATACAAAAAAATAAAAAAATACTCAAATTATATTGTGTATATATAAGACATCATTACCTTCTTATTTTCTTTTATATAATATATTTTTTATATTATATATGTACAACAAGACAAATTCTATCACAAACAAAAAATAATACTTAATTATAATATACATGAATCAAATATCATATGTATTTACATAAACTATAGCGAGATCAAACAATAAAAAATGTGATAACAATTAATTTTGAAAAATTAATTACTGAAAAATATAATGAGATTGTTTTATACTTATTGAGTTTAACAATATCAATTGTCTCGATAATTGATGTTAATAATAATATAAATATATAAAAAATAATTAATTGATATTTTGATCAAGTAATCATAGCGCTAAGATTGAATTTATAAGTTTTGCGCTTGTAAAATATATTCAAAGTGTCTCTAATATATATTGAAGATAATATACTGTATAAATTAAATGTGACTCTCCCAAATATAAAAGCATGAGTTTTTACATAAAATTAATAGTTGAATTATATTAAAACTAAAGTGTCTCAAATATATATTGAAGATAATATACTGTGAGTAAGATTATTAAATAAGTATGGAATATAATTCGTAATATTGTAGTTAATTTAAATATATCTTTTACTAAGTTAATAATTACTAACTTAAATATCTAATGATACACAATATTATCATTTTAAAATATGATCTATATTATTGTAATTTATTTAAATCTATATTTTGTTAATTTGACAATTATCAATTTAAATATCTAAAAATATAATATTATTTCTTAATAAAAAGTGTACAAAGTAATATTAATTAAATTATAATTTGGGATATGATGACTTTGGCTATAAAATTAAAAGATGAATGGCATTTTTTGAACGAAAAATATATGAAACACTTTATATAGTTAGTAGTTTTAAGGAGTAGTTATAAAATTTTACATGAATTTGGGAGGTCGGGTGACTGTAGCCCCTTTGCTCCTTGATTAACCAATAAATATATGTGTGATTATCATTAGTGCAAAATCTTACATAAGCTTCATAAAATATTTTAATCAGTACTGAGGGACACAAAATTTTTATTAACGGAACAAAATTTATGTACATTATCCAAACTTAAGCCTCTAGGTGCAATGAATTACTTATTTTATACATACATATATATATACAATTTATTTATTTTTTATGTGAGAAATATATAGTTACTTAGATAATTGATCAAGACAACCTGATTACCATTAGATATGATTGTCCCAAATAATACCTGATTATGATTTATTATCTGTTTCTTTATAATGTTAGTTAGAAAATGGACAAAGAAAAGCTTTTTGTGAAGTTAAATGAATAGAAATAATTTACTAGATGACAAACTGTAAATTTACTCAATAATATTTTTCTAGGAAAAGAAAATGACTAACAATGTATTAAATTATTTCAAATCAATAAATTAAGAACTTGTGATTAATATTGTACTGTATCATTAACCTACATCATTAGCATCCGATGAAACAATTTTTATCCTAAAATAATGCATCTTTGAAAGGAAAAGCCAAAATGCCATAAATTTGATAAAATGACTTGTTTGATCAATAAGTGAAACTTGAGGGGAAAATGAACAAATATAAAGCATAGGTATTATCGAACCAGAGACCAATGGATACAACACCCAACTTCTAAGTCCTATCCACTTGGATGCTTAACATATTGCTATCAGATATGAATTGCTAAATTTTTATTCTGAAAATTCAATGGGGCCAATTGACCACCTTGCCAACACGTAAGTCCGCTCGTGGTCTCTATCGTCAAGGTAGAAGAGTTGATCCTCACTGTTCATAATTGTAACATGTGAGAATTTTGTAACTCATCATTAATGTGCATTGATATCAAGTTTTATGTCCACTGACAAAATAAGTTGTCACTTTTGAATCATTATTGGACCACTAATATGGCTAATTTTATGGAACTCATCCAATATAATGTAAGTACATTTCAAGTGTTTTAAACTCTTAATCGTTATAGGTAACGTGTGCAATGAATCAAAAGAGTCACTTGGTCATACAATAAAATTATTCTAACCTATGCGTTTGTTTTGTTATGAATTTTAAGTAAATAAGTTAGTTTATTTGGGCCAAGAAAAAAATTGAATGTCTGCAGTTTAAAATTTCAAGTTATTTAGATCAAATAAACTAATAAGCTCGGCTTAAAAGTTAAAATTGAGCAGCTAAATATAGTCGAATTTTTAAAGAAAAAAACTAATAAGCGAATCCAAACACCAAATATATATGTGACTCCTATGGTCCAAAATCATTCACAACCCCCAGTCATCAAGACTCACGCAGCTAACTCACCAAGGTACTCAAAATCCTCACCATTTCTCAGTCTGACATGGCATTTTCAGGCTCCGACGCTCGGAGCCTGGCGCTCCAAGTGCTGATGGGGCGATGGTTCATGGTGTTCGCATGCTTCTTCATCATGTCGGCTGCGGGTGCTACGTACATGTTTGCGCTATACAGCAACGAGATCAAATCGTCGTTGGGGTACGACCAAACTACCCTTAACCTGCTCAGCTTCTTCAAGGATTTGGGTGCCAACGTCGGCATAATATCCGGTTTAATCAATGAGATTACGCCCCCTTGGGTCGTGCTCTCCATCGGTGCTATCCTCAACTTCTTCGGGTATGTTTTAGTATCTTTCAAAGAGTGGTAACTGAAAATTGTAACTTTTTACAAAGAATGGCAGATGAGCTACCCAAAATTATAAAAATTTGGGATCTACTTTGGAGACGAGCACTTGATCTGACAGTTATCCATATGATCGTACTCCAAAAATGGTATGATAATGAACACATCCGCCTTTTAATCATACGCAACATTTTAGGCCTAATAGCTAGTGAGAAAAATTTACCAAATTTGTTGGAAAAATGTTGCGCAAATAGGCTGAGGATGATGCTGCACTTATGTTATTCAATTCAAAATCAAACATAGTATAAATTTGTTATGTACTTTTTATGTACTATAAATAAATGTAGTATGGTGGATATTTTTTCTCGATTTAATTACTATCGGACCTTAACTAGATGGCGAAGAAAATTGTGATCGTGATCTCCTTCTGAAAAACATGATTCTGATAAGTAAGAGCATTCATAACAGTCTTTCTACTTCATTGGTTTTTCTCCTTTAATTTCTCAAATGAGAAATATGGAGTGTGAAATGTGCCATACCAACGTTTCTATTCCTCTCATTTAATTTCTCTCATTTTGTAGAAATCTTAGGCGAAATGTAACATTAGGGAAAGCATATTTTTCTGTTTTATTGTAAATTATATAACAATTCTAGTAATTTTTAACAAATTTTGTAGAAAGAATTTATAAAATGTAGATTTGTAGCAGGAAAAATGAGTTTACAGAAACTGAGATGGAGAAATTATTAAACGAGAAATGCAGGTGTCAATGCTCTAACAGAAACATATTCTCTCTCCACAGTTGTTTAGCAAGGGGATTTCCACCAGCAATGATCCCTATACTTCAAATGAGAAAGCAATATAGGGAAATGCCCACGCCAGATTTCTAAACTTAAGAATAATATTAGGGACGAATAATCATACTCTAGTTCAAGGGGTCACTATAACAAACACCCATCCAATTCTTAGGCGATTATTTACTCCGGTATGAGTGTTCTCTAAAACCTAATTTAGCAGCCCATATAGGGCTTGTTTGGTTGCAGTTAGTAAACTCCATCTTCTCAACTTATTTGCTTAAAATTTGAACAATATTTTGCTGCTCATCTTTTAAATTAAGCTTATTTATTGTTTTAACCTAAATAAGCTGGAAGTTTTTAGCTGTATACTTCCAATTTTTTTTTAGACAGAAATAAATTGACTTATTTTGTTCAAAAGATGCAACCAAACAAACACATAGAGTGACTTTTGGGAGTGCCCTAAGACCCCATGTATTCAGCAGCGTTAATGTCTTCCACTACAAAAAAATTACTAAACCAATTGAATCAGTGTAAACCCTTTGACTAGAAAAATCTTATAAAGAACACAAAATTAATCAACAGAAATAAAAGAAATAAGCATCAAATCTCAAGCAACCCACTTGAAATCAACACAAATCATATCTATAATCCCAAATAGGCACGAGAGAGACTT
>MKEJ01084493.1:0-12147 GCA_001753735.1 Embelia ribes | reverse complement strand
AATTTTTTTAATTCTCTGAGTTGTAGATATCAAAATTTTTAATACCAATACCTACATATAATTAATTAAAAAAATATTCCAGTTTACAATTAGCTACTGAACTTACTGACAAATACTCATTTTTTTTACTTGTCCCTAAAACACCTATTTTTTGTCCATTTTCGACTGTAAAATTCAGAAGAAACAAATATATATATTATTGAACAAGAAAATAAAAACATTTAGGGATTTTATTACATAATTCTTATGTCATGCGAAAACTACAAAACACACTTTCAACAAAACATCGTATTTTACCTGATTGTATAACACTAAGTTTTTTTTTATTATTATTATATTATTGTCTCGTATTCTACTAATTACGTTTGGTTAACCTATTCGATTTCCGGAAGAGTGTCAAAGACTCGTACAATATTAATGTTGTTAGATTATATTTTCTCCGTTACAAAATTTTCAATAAACATTTTCCAAACAATTTATTTTAGACCGAAAGTAAGATTAGACATGTACCTCGATGAGTAAAATGTGCCTTAAAAATCAGCTCACCCAAAAAATGGAAGTAAAATTTCACCGTGGCCTACCAAGAAATCAAAATTGTAAAATAAATGAAATTCATTTCGGAATTTAAGTATGTCATGGGATTCATATGGGTCCATAAAAGTGAGCTATATATGTGGGAAAATTTGAACCAAAGGCATGAAAATAGAGACAAAATTAAAGAATTAAAGTGATATAAATAGGACCTCACAAGTTGGATAGAGATAACTTCAATCCTTTGGTTGTGATTGTCAACCCCACGTTGTAGATGGACCATTAAATTAAACCAATGTCCCCATTCTCAAAGATTTTTTTCAATTTTTTATTTTTTGGTGTATTTAAAAGGACGTTACACGATTTATTTGTATTAAGAATACTAAAATGATCAATCGGGATATTGAATGTATTTATGTTTGTGCATAAATATGTTGTGGTACTTCCTCCGTCTATAAATAATTGGACATCATATTTTTTAGAAAGTCTTAAAATATAATAATTTAATATTTGGATGTAGTTAAAATATCACATTTACATTTTTTAATATAACATGATGATAAATTTGATATTTTTTTTGCATCTAAATACTAAAATATTATATTTTAAAATCTCCTAAAAAAATTATATTATCCAATTATTTGTACAAGAAATGGTGGAAAAATTTCAATTTGTACAAGACAATGGGCCAACTAATGCAACATTTTGATTGCACATTGAAGACAGACCACGGAATGTTCCAACTTGGCATGAGGCCCAGAGCCTACAACCCAAGATTAGCAATTTAGCTGTGGTTTATTGATTATTTTATTAAATAAATAAATAAAAAAAAAACATAAGTACCCAACGATGTCGATTGAACCGAGTACCCTTATTTATCATCCACCAAAGATCCTTCAAGTTCAAGAAAAAGAAAAAAAAACGATTTATACATCTGTTATATTAGTAATTCCGCCTATCTGGTTGATTATGCATGTCACGGGCCAAGAGACTCTTTTATGATACGAAATGAATGAGGTTATAGTATTTTTGGACCTTCTGGATTGTCGTAGAATCGATAAGATTTTCAAGATTCGTGATTATTTAAGACGATGTTGCATATTCTGTAAGTGTAGATACTAATTTTAATTTTATAAAATATAAAGAATACATTTGAATTGCATGCAAGATTTAATGCGGAAAAATAGTAGAATCATCCAATGTGTGGGTAAATATAAGTGAGAAAATTCCCATATATATAACGTTTCCTAGCTTATATTTGTATGGCTTTTGGATTCCGCTTTCGAGTGTGAATTAAGCCATAATATGTATCTACCGTTATGAAAATAAATTTTTATATTGTGGAGCAAATATTGATAAATCGCATACATGTGAGAAGTAACATTTATTGATTTTTATATGTAATTATCAAAATTAAAAATAGCAATAGATATAATTGTCAAATTTCTCGAAGCCTTTATTTTTTTTGGAAGTTAAATTTCTCGAAGCCTAAGTTGATCGGTCTAAGCTTTCAACTTGTAATATATCTGAATATATGATATTTAATATCCATTATATTGGAAGCTTTTTCGTAATCTACGAAGTTATTCATTTTACATTTCAATGATTTTTAGAAAAATGTATAAGAATTCAACATTTATAAACCACTCTACTCCCAAAAAATAATCCGCAGAAGAAAACATAAAAAAAAGAAACCATGGCACAAATAAGTGTTGGATTGGTTGTAATTAAATAATAATTAATGAATGTAGTAATAACAATAATAATAATAATAATAATAATAATAATAATAATAATAATAATAAAAAAAAATTGGAAATAATAAAATTTATTTCATTAATAGAAATTTAAATTATAATTGACAGTAATAGAAAAAAATAAAATTACAACCTTCAATTAAATTTACTGGAAATAAATTGAATTCGAATTGAATTTCAAATCAGATCACTTCAATTTGTACGCCACCAACTTGTTTCTATCCTTTACCGGGAGAGCGGATAAGGACAAGAACGCGTTTAACATGAATCAAGGTCATGCCCCGAGCCCGGCCAGTCCGTGTCGTGCTAGCCGGAAGGACGGATGGTGCGCGCGTATGCGTGTGTAGCTATTTCCCCACCATGTGCATGTGATATACTAGATTACATATCTCACAAGCACATGAAAGTCTATATATACAACCCTCGAGTCTTTAATTAATCGATGTATTATAATTCCATTACCCCTTTGAACACCTTAATTTAAAGCCAATTTCCATTCACGCCATTTATGGTTTTGACGATGTAAATATAACGTTTTGAAACTCGCATTACGAGTTCTAAAATCCACCCAAGAATGTCTAAAAATATTATGTCGATCTTACATAAAAAATGACTCAAAATTGATTACTTGGATGAGCTCAAATCTCATAAATATACATGGAAAATCATAAAATTTTCAACATCTAATCCTTAAGATTTAGGATAGGGAGCCTTTTAAGTGCATTGATGATAATGACCTTAAGGTTCATCTAGTTGTGGTTTCCAAGTTGCGAGATATATACGATTGATGGGTTTATCCAATTGGAAATAATCTATTTGGAAACAGGAACAAGGTTGCAATACATAAAACTATCCCAATCTCACAATGGGAACGTTTTGTGCACTGGACTGTACATATACATATGCTGCTAATATTGTAAGAATTTTTTCCACATATACTAATAATTGATCTAGTAAGTGGTTATTGGAGTGCTTATCTCTTTCCTATTAATTTACCTTTTAGTGGAAAGCGTATGGGCTTTAACATATAATCCCATGGGAAATTTTTTCATAGGTTTGCGAGGTATAATCTGCTAACTAGATAGCAAATTGTATCCAAGCCGAGTCAACTCTGGGTTATTCAGTCTCAGTCTTTTGCTCGACGAAGTCTTATAATATTTGAGTTACCATTTAAGAGATCAATTTCTTATATCGGCAGTGTAGAGATTTTCATGCATATAAGCAGATATGATTATGGATGGCAATTGGGTCAACCAAAACCAATCCAATTCACAATCAAATAAACCAAATCTAGCCTAAACCAAAAAATTTACCAAATCAAACCAAACCTAACCTAATCTACAATATTTCTAACTCAAACCTAAACCAAACCACAATTAAAATGACCAAAAACTTGACCTAAACCAACCCAACCCAACCCAAATGTTCCCACTCTTTCTCTTATTTTCAACAAATTTCTCCCAATTTCACTTATTACATGGCTCTTCTCTAGAAAAAAATCGAAATTTGTCTCACATAAATATCCATACATACGTTCACACATAAATACATAACATAAACATATGCTTCCAAATATACGTACGTACACACAAACATACATATTTTTAAGAAAATAGTTAATTTCAAAAAATTGAATTTTCAAGACAATGTTTTTTAAAATTTTATTTAAAAAATTAAATATTTTTTTAAAATTATATTTTCTGAAAAAAAAATTTGGAAAAAAAATTATCCTTCCAAATCCACGACACTCAGTCCTATCTTAACTCAAAGTCACTGAACTCAAATCCAACCTCAATCCAAACCAACAACATCCCAACCTACATTCATTTTCAATCGAACCCAAACCAATCTAAATGCATTTGGTTTGGTTTTATTGTAGGCTGAGCATAATATGATACGTCCATGAGTGTGGGCTCCACATTTGTGTATGCTTATATGTCAAATGTCCAAGGTTGCTTGTGCATGAAAATTTGGTGGTGCAAGGAAACTATTGTCATTAGTTAATACTAAAATAGGCTTGGCTATTAGTAAAAGACTTGGGTTCTTTGAACGAGCTTTTATTCTTACGGAGTGGTATTTTATACATACTTGTATATAAAAATTGCTTACATACTGCCGTACAATTGCTAACACGTAGGAGAGAGGACAATGATATACAGGAAAGAGAAATCAATATTATAATAAAAAATTATTCTCTCCCCTACGTGTCAGCAAATGCATAGCAGTATGTAAGAAATTCCTACATAAAAGTATGTAAGGAATTCCAGAATGCTTGTATGCAAATGATTATATAGGGATGTGCAATCCCACATTGGATAGAATTCAAAGAGAAAAAATTGATTTAATATACACTAATAGGCTCACTACGTAATGGGTTTAGCTTTTTAGATGGGTATGAATTACAAATGAGTATATTAGTCTCTTGGCTGCGCATACAAGGCCCACTCCCATTGTGTACAATTCCCTAACAGATTAATCCACGACGAGCCTTCGCCCATCGGTGGCCAAGCATATGATATTGTTCGTGAACAACCTTGCTGGTTTCCTATACTTTTAGCTACTGTTACTTGGTTAGTTTGTTTCATATCAGTTGAAGCTGAACAAAGTGGCAGAAGTAGATCGCAGGGGATAAGAATTGCTTCTTTCTTTAAACATACAAACTGATATAACCGAAATCATGTTTAACTTAATTATGTTTGTCCATCATTTACCTTTGTTCTCTCACTTGTTGTTCTGCCATCTCACATTTTTTTGTGCCATCACCAGGAGAAAAATGGTACGTTTCTTTCGAGTTTGGTGGTGTTGCTTTTTTACTCTCTTTGCGGTCTCAGCTCTTCCAGATTCACTAGCTTTTACAATAAATGAAAAGGGTTGGAAATCGGCTGTTTATCTATCACCTAGGGTTGAACTAAAACCCGGCTCAGTGAGCAACAAATACTACTACAACGTCGACTTTCCAAAGGGTCATATTGCAGTTAAGAGCTATAATGCCGAGATGGTCGATGAGGAAGGGATCCCTGTCCCCCTCCATGAGACTTATCTCCACCATTGGGTCGTTTTTAGGTACTATCAACGTATAGGCGTTGAGATCCCAAAGTATACCGCAAATTTAGGTTTTCAACAATCAGACATCATCTTCTTAACGAACTCGGGACCATGTCAAAATAGTCTCGGTCAATATTATGGGCTTGGATCCGAAACACGTAAAACACCTACAGACTTACCTGATCCTTACGGTTTAGAAGTGGGAAATCCGTCGGAAGTTCCTTCTGGGTACGAAGAGAGATGGATGATCAACATTCATGCGATTGATACACGAGGTGTAGAAGATAAATTAGGCTGCACAGAGTGTAGATGTGATCTCTATAATGCTACCAAGGACGAATATGGGAGACCTTTGAGGCCGGATTATGTTGGAGGCTTGCGATGTTGTTATGATGAAATGCAGTGTAGGGTGAGAGAAAACTTCCAGGGTGCGAAGAGGGGCATATACATGAGATATACAGTTGAATGGCTAGATTGGGATAGTTCCCTTGTGCCCGTAAGAGCATATATTTTTGACGTGACTGATCTTTGGAGGAAGCCGGATGATGGAAGCGGATCTGAAACAAAACATCATTGCTTGGTGAGTGATATTTGTCTTGTTTTTCTACTTGAGAGTTGCTTTTTGTTTTCTTATACTTAGATTTTGGTATAGAAATCCATCTAGGTACATGTGAAGTTTTGGCTCAGGAGTTAGAGAATCTAAAGAAATTGCACGGCTAGATTTGCCAGAAAAACCTTTAAATGGTGGACTTGCAATATTTTATTACATATTGGTTTTAATCAACTATGTCGCCTTGTCATTGCTAATCCTCTCATCTAGTGCTAGTATTCAAAGATATCTATAATTTAAGTGAATCGATGCAAATTGCTCGTAGGAGTAACTAAAATCAACTCTATACCATTTGACAACAGAGTTCATTCATTTCAAACTTACAAGTAAAAAGGCATCCTTAATCATCTTTCTAAATATTAGTTTATCATAGGCATCAAATTGCTTTTCTTCCTCCAATATGTATTGCAGTCTTAGTTGGAATTATGATTACGAAGAGGAAAGGAATAGCATATGGACACAATTGAAATGGATGTAATAATGTAAATAATGTAGGTCTGAGAGCTTGCAGATATCTGGTTCGCGGAAGCTAATAGCTGGAGTTTCAAACTTATGCTGAAAATTTATTTCTCTAGCTTTGTCACTTAAGTTTGTCTGTATAGATGCTAAGTTGCCTCAACCGTATCTAATGCAGATTGAGTACCAAGTCGAGTCTTGCTCTGCCACAGATTCAAGAAATAATGATTGCGTTGACACTAAGAGAGTAAGTCTGACCATGCCCACGGGTGGTGTTGTTGTATATGGTGTTGCACACCAGCATACCGGAGGAGTTGGCTCAACTCTTTATGGAGGGGTAAGTTTCAAAACTGAGGACTTGTTGGCTTGTGTTTTGCAAATTTTTTGGTTGTGGAACTAAAAAATGGTAATTTTAAAATGCCATTGTTTTCTTGAACTGGTACAAGGATGGTGTGGATAGTGCTAGACGAGTTAACATGACATTGTTAGCTTTGGTAAAAGAAAATTTTTAAGAACTCAAAAGTGTTGTTACCATACATCTCTCACTTACTGCCTCTTCAAGTCTCTGCAATTTTCAAGCGGTGCCTTCTATATATTATATTTGGGACTTTTTGTCACACGCAAACAATGAAACTTTTGGAGATCATAGAACTACCTGATACGTTATATATTAATCACATATGTGATATTGTTTGAATGTGTGTGAAACTAAATTAGGGTGGCCGAGTTATATGCTCTTCATTGCCCACTTACGGAAATGGATCAGAAGCAGGCAATGAGGCGGGTTACATCGTGGGAATGTCCACTTGTTATCCTGAACCCGGCTCGGTGTCCATATCTAATGGGGAGAATTTGGTTCTGGAATCTCATTATAACGCGAGCAAAAGGCATACTGGTGTTATGGGACTCTTCTACCTCGTGCTAGCAGATGCTCCACCAAAGCCCAATTCTCTTCTTCATTCCGAGGTGAGAAGTTTGTTATCCATAAATTTATCTTAAAATGAGGATATATTGATCATACTTAGTTCCCGTTTGGAATTGTTCTTTTTAGGATGCTTCCACTTAACGAAAACATTATTATTTAAAAATGAACAAACATCAAATGGACCCTTGGTGTTTGACATTGCTTGGCTTTGGGTTATTCCCACTTCTGTCAGATACACAACTTTTGTCTTCGTAATCATAATGCGAAGTCCAAGTTGCGTAGCGTCAAGTACTCCAAAGGCACCTCAGAACGATGTTTCCAAACTAGGCAAGCCAGTTCACCTGGGTAGTTAGGGCGCTCGTTGGCATTTTCAAATATAATACCAAACTAACTAATATTAGTTTGTGTAGAGTGAAGCCATCTCTTTGATTAGATATATACATTTTGCTTTCCTATGCCATAATGGGCGCATTTGGGTTATTTCCAAACAGTTAAAATTATATTAACAATGAGAATCTGTCTGATCGTTTGAATTTACTGTGAGCTATATTCTAGTGATTGCGACTCATAATTTATCTTATTTCTTGCAGAAACACGAAGCAATGACGCCACCTATCACTATTTGGGGTGTAGCGCTGTTTGGAGTGGCTATAGTTATTGCTGTTGCTCTTGCTTTTCGAAAAACGAATGAAAAGGAGGATGTGTACCAACCAATTGTCATGTAAACGCACCTCTTTATTAATAAGACCCGTGTATAATGGGGGGTGAGCGAGTGTATTTGATGGTTTGATCCTGTCTAGATGTGGTATGTGAAACGTGCCAGAGGACTTTGTTGTCCATTACAAACTTGTTCATTCGTCTGTCGTTTTGTACCAAAGTATCAAATATAAGCTAATTGTGGAGCCTGAAATTTCTATTTGGATATTTAAGCTGATTTTTGTATATAGATTATGTTTCTGTAATTAGATTTTCATTTTGATTCACCCTGATGGGGTTTTAATTGGGCCACGCAATCCAGGACAAATCTAGCAACTATTTTTTGAAAGTGTTTATGCTAGACTTGCCAATTTTGCAAATAGAAAACAAGAAGGTATTGAAACGCTATATGAGAAACGTGGTATTGAAATATAGCGGAGGTGGTGGAAGTGCGGATATGAAAAATGATGAATAAGTAATTATTTGAATCCATTTGAAAATTATTAGCTATGCTGAGAAGACATATGCAGTTTCAAAAATAATTATATATTGTTTAAAAAATAATTTATAACAATATAATTTACATTGATATTACAAAAAATAAAAATGAAAAATCTTAATTTGTTATTTCCTCCAAGCTTCTTGGAAGTAAGTTCCTATATGATAAGAAATTCTGAAGCAAAAAAAATTTCATATCCTAGACGAATTTTCAGGGATACAAGTTTCCCAAATCAAACGGGATTTCCTTATAATTATGCATAGTTGCATACGGTTATAGATGCTGAGGAACATAGCAACTGAAATTATATATTTCAACACACTATTGATGACATAAAAAAAAACACCATTACATACCATTGACCATAGCAAAACACAGGTTTAAATATGAAAAGAAACATGAAAGCATTCCTATTCTAGCCTGGAACTGGAAGAAAGGCATTGCCTTCCCTTTGCCTTGATGACTTGCCTTTTTGTACCCTTTTGTTATGTGGGATTACATATCATATATGCATACATATGCATTCACATCTTCTTCCTCTTAAACTTCTTCCTCCACATAGAGCACAAGAGAGAGAGACAGAGAGAGAGGGAGATGTATAATGAGGGTCTGGGGGTGGATGACCCTGTCATTTCCTCCAACTAATGGGGTATATATACTGGTTTCCAAACTGTTAACGTACCAATAATTATGTACTAAAACTATATATCAGACACAACTATTTGTTTGCTAAGGGAATTTTTGCCCCCCATAATTTTTTTAGCGTCAAAATTTTTAGAGTTAATTTTTATTTTTATTTTTGTGATTTTGGAAGAAAATTTTAGTGTAAAAGACTTTTATTTGTAATTTCAGTTTCCCGTAAATTTTATATTTACCATCCTTATACAAATACATATGCGATTAGATATTGTGCATTGATTCTATTTTTATAGAAATATATAATTATATTTTTATTTTTATGTACAGATATAATTATATTTTTTATTGCGTGAGAGAAATATCAAAACAAGCATACGTAAAGAAGGAATCCAAGGCCTTGTTTCGTTGCCCCTGTATTTGGCTTATTTATCTACTTTTAAGTAAAAATAAAAATGTCCATTTGGTGTATAAAAAAATATATATTTATTTATACTTTTGAGATATAAAAGTATATTTTTGTAGAAATACAAATTTTGATATTTTTTCCATAAAAATATATTCTTTTCATTATTTACACTACTGTCAACTACTTTTCATAATTTCTAATAAAAAACTATCATTTTTTACATTTTTACCCGACACACTATTTCACTTAAAATTATATTTTCCCACAAACACTAAAAAAATATATTTTTGTATTTCTAAAATACAACCAAATGAACCTATTCGGCATCATTATTGCGGTATTAGATCATGATTATCATCAACTGAGAATATTCTACAATACGCTAGTGTTCAAACTTTTAATAAAATTTTAAAATAGGGTTTATGGTGAGCATCTTAGTTTGACTTTCTCCAGCTGTCGAATTGGATATAGCAAAATTCAGTTAAACGAATATTATTTTTCTTTTTGAAAATTATGTACGAGCCAAGAGAACATATCTCCTTTGAAATCGAAAGAAGACATGACGATAAATGTTAATATTATTCTACCAAAAAGTAACTAGAAAGCATTACGTGTAAATATGTTAAAATGGTATTTCGGTACATATGCATATGCAATGCTACTACGATACTTCTTGATAATTATATCTACGATAATTTTGTATAAAATTATAAAAGTGGGCTTTTATTTAAAGAAGAATGGGCGAAAGTCATCATCCATGTGAAGAAAGGCTCAAGAAAATGGACCTAAAAAAGAAAATGATGAATAATGAAAGTAATAATAATTTAGAAAAAGTTAGTGAACAAGTGTCAATCTCTTGTTCCAATCAAGGATAAACAAATGAGAAAAGTTGCTAAAAGCAGTAGTAGCAACAAAATTAGGTGTGTAAAGTGGGAATATATATGTGTAAATAGATATGCCTTTCTCTTTATGTAGGAGCACATTTTCTTTGGACCGTCCAATTTTCAATATTTGTGCACCCCATTCAAAAAAATAAAAATAAAAATGAAACTAAAAACTGCAATATATAACAGAAAAGGTGAATCCCACTAACGGTCTCCGTAGTTTCAACAAAGATATTATTTGGTCCTCTAAGTCACGATTAAAACATCAACAATCACTGAATTTTAGATAAGTGAAAGATTAGTCTACAAAAACACCTGGCTCATGCTCGGATCGGCTCGTTAATATTTGAGCAAACTTGAGCCTAGTTTTTATCAAGTCGAGCTCACACAACTAGCGAGAAACTCAATTCATAACCAAACCTACCTCACTTGGGCTCCTTGGTAATTTTTCATTTAGCTTTTCATTTCCAGCTATGCCAAGTTATGCAACCAACATATTTCTTCCCAAAATGTTAACTGAGGGGAGTGAATTTCGACTTCCGAAACCTTGAAAATACTTATGATGAGAAATTTTAATATCTTTTAAGTATGTTTTTATTACATTTATTACATAACCTATGCGTAAATATGCATAATATTATATATATCCTATTTATATTGATCTGCACTTGAGCTTAACAACCTCAACTATCAATGCTAGAGCTCGACTCGTTAAGTTTAGCGAGCTCAAACTAGCTTGTTTTCATTCGAACTGAACTCGAACCGAGCTCAAATTAGGACACATTTATCGTTAAAAAGATTAATTTACCCTAAACAAATCACTTATAGGCCTTGATATGTTTTTCATGGTTACGAATGACTTTGAATTCATAATAAAGACAAGTTGTCACTGGTTTAAAATTTAGTATTGTTACTGTTTAAATTCAGATTAAGGGCATCAAATAGAATTTCAGTTGAACCTATGGGGACCACTAGTGAAAATAACAGTGAAACAAATAAATACTTTTTTTTTTGCTCATAAAACATAAAATGATAATTTGAGCATTTGCTTTGACACTAATAAAATTAGTGGGATGCATAAAAGAAGCTAACGTGGAAAAGTGTGATTTGTAAGACAGGAAGGGTCAAAGTGTAGCTTTTTTGGAAAGCATAGGTATGGATAAGGATCAAAATATTGTAATGATTTATGACCCAATAGAGTATTTTAATTAGTATTTCATATTCTATTTTTAAATTTTTTGTTTTAGAAATTCAATTTTTTTTTTTTACAAAATAGAAACATATCACACCAAACTCGTTAAGAAGTTATTTCTATACATAAAAAATATTAATATATAAAATGATGCGGAAAAGTATTTTTGCAATATATTGGCTTATTTGTTATATTTTGGTGCAAAAAAAAAATATATTTTTAATAAAGAAATCATAAATAGTAATTTTTTCACTAGATAAAGTTACTATATTATTTCTAAAAAAAATTCTGGAAATATAAATACGGATGTGGAAAATTTATGTTCTCAATTTCTCAATGGTGAAATTAAAAAGGGCCCTTCTAAAAACTGGTGTAAAACTGTAAATGCTCTTTTTTCTCGAAATTTCTGGTTTTGTTCATAATCTAGAGTTTTCTTTTTTCTCTTTAATGTGCTTTACCGACTCTCAGCTTCGTAATTTTTCGTATTTTGTGTGTTTTTTTTTTTTT
>MKEJ01084490.1:0-25684 GCA_001753735.1 Embelia ribes | reverse complement strand
AAGTGTAGTTTGTGGTAATGACTTGTTTGATATAGTTCCGGGACTTTGTGATTCCATAATTTGCTTTTGGAAGATAAAGAATTTAATTGGGTTACCACGGAATTCTTTTATTTTTTTGTCGCAAATTTTTTATAAAATTTTATCGGAATTAGTTAGTTAAAAAAGTGATAGGAACTTGCCACTTCTTTATGGAAATGTGTAAAATTATCCTTTAAAAGCTCTTATTTTTTAGTTTGCCAAAATGGCAAAATTATATTTGTACGAATCTCTTCATATATTCATTTATATTTTGGCAAATAGGAGATAGAAAATCAATTTTACGATATAATAATAAAAAAATAATCTACCTCCTGTATCAAATGCATTAATGATGACCCCTATCCCATGTATATTGAACATCAAGTTTTATAACAATAAAATGATGCTAAACATCCAAAAGTGTATATACAATTTGTTGGAAATAGTGTAACTTGTGTTACCATTTTTGTTGGGGAGATTTTCTTTGTCCCTCTTTTACAATAACACATTACTAAATTAACTTTATTTTTTCGAAGCGTGCAATAATATTACTTTTCTTTCATAGTTAGGTTCCTTTTTTGTCCTCGGTATTGCCTTTGTTTATTGACTTGCAAGTGTAACTAATTTGCTTAATTACCCCAAAATTTATAATTAAATTGATTTGTTTATTGACTTGCAAGTGTAACTAATTTTCTTAATTACCCAAAAGTTTATAATTAATTTTCCTGTCATCAATATTTTCGTATGTTATATGCACACATTGAGACCAAATAATTCAAGAAAAATGGGATTTTTAAAGAACTCGAAGCCTATATCAATTGCATCGACAAATATATCTTATCGCCCTGAATTTACTATTGATGTCATTATACCACGTGCTCGCAAGTATGTTTGATATCAAATTGCTGTTCTAATAGCCAAAAAAGGATAAGTGGTTTAGAAAATATTCTCTCACAATGTTTTAATTAATTTCGCCAACATCTAGTCAAGTATTTTTGACAAAACTCTTTGCCATATAAACAACTAGAGGAAAGTATATACGATTATTAACCGCATTCTATACCAATGGTGTTAGAAAGCCTAATTAGGAGAGACAGTTTAGTCTACTCGTATAGTATGTGGTATAATTTCCTAAAGCGGCTGATACAGGTCTATGCAAAATTTAATTAGAATAAAAAATGATTTAAATTCAATCGTCGATTTTAAAATAAAAGGTCCAAATATGCTAAACCGTCCATCATCCCGTCGATGAGTACCCTTGATCCGGTATACATATATATATGATATAAGAGTATATTAGTTTATAGATGTGGTTTCAGTTCCCGCACTCAAATTTGTGTTTGTAATCTTGGAGTGAGTGACACGTATATTTGTGATTTTGTATTGTTTAAAGTACCACGATGCTTTCGATACTATGAGTTATTCTTTTAAATTTAAAATTATTGTCTAAATTAAACGTGGTGAAAGATTAATTAGTCACCAAGTACGCATGCATAATTCCAAAAATTATCATCTCAATTGAATGTAATCTCGATGAACATCATATTTTTAATGAAGCCGGACAATAGAATCACTCTACTTGCATATATAAAGTTTAAATGAAAATTTAAATACTACGGGGCTGAAAATTATTTAATACTGCTAATTATTTATTTTTAAGTAAATATCTCCAAATGCTATTTTAACTCCGAAAGAAGTAATTAAATTCAGTCGTGTATATTGCTAAAACGAGACACATGTATTAATATTTAGTTTAAAAATGATAACGACAATACAAGAATTAATCGCGTCTAATACGATACCGTTGATGTTGAACAAATGACTGAAAACATCAATTAAACAAAATACACCTAGCCTTACACTTCTTAAATAAAAACAAAAGCAGAGAAAGTTTTTTCTATATTATAAAATATTAAATTTTTTAAGTAAAAGATTACCACTTTTAGAGCATTCACACCAGCTTTTCTTAAGAAATTTTTTCATATGAAACCTTCCGGCTTGCAACATATTGCCCATGAGCTTATCCAACAGAATTTAGAAATACGCAAAATCGAAAGTGGAGAGGGCCAAGACGGGAATGAATTGCGTAAGCAAAACTTGGCAAGACGAAGGGTGAACCCAGGTGCTACAATAGGCATCACCTGGGGCGGACAACTCAAGACACACTCTATCCCTAGTTACATTGTCTTTTTTCTATCTTTATAGTACGAGACATCTAACTCGTATCCCCGTGTTCTTATGGTATTTAGCCCTTATTCGAGAGAATGGGAAAGAAAAATGAGAAATAATAGAAAAATAAGTAAGATCAAGTGTTTTTATTTCTATAATTTTTTTTTTTGAAATAAAATGACGACTCTTTTTAAGGAGAAGGTTATTGTTCACATTTTTTATATTAAAAATATTTATTTTCTTGTTAATATATAAAATATACATCAATATATCTGAAAACTATAAATTTTGTAATTTTTATATTTATATAATATAAAATTAATTGTCTAAAATATTGTTTTAAAAAAATTAAAAAATATAAATTTTTATTTTACAAGAAAAATAAATTTTTAGATAGTGAGAATGAGAAAAGGCCGGTGTGAATGCTGTTATTTAACTCAACTCTTTGAAATGTTAATTGCCAATTTATCAAAATAATTACTCCAAATTCCAAACCTCATCCAACCTTCCTCCCCCGTGTTAGGTGTGATATATATATATATATATATATATATATACATATATCGCCGTATATATACATACACACACATATACATACACATAGTCGGAGAGAGCAATTCGCAGTCTCTCCCGTATATCCACATCTCACGGCGGCGATCGACCTCTCCGGCGTCTCCTTCTTTCTCTCCAGATCAGTTTTCTGTCCCATTTAAGTAAGTCTTGTGCCCTACCTCTCCATCTATACACACACACACATGTATATGTCGATTGTACTATCTGTAGAGTAGATACGCATACAGATGGGCCATAAGAAGCGAACCTCCAAACCCTCCCCGTCCGGCGCGCCTCCGCCTCCGCCGCCTGTATCCGGCGGCGGCGGAGGCTCGGTACCAGACGGCATAATCTGTATCTCACCGGTTACTGCAGAGCAATTGCAAACCCTAGTTCCCGTGTCGTTAGCTGAATCAGGCACGTTGCCCTATGCTGCGGTCAAGCTCGAGTGTGAGCGGGCACTCACCGCCCTAAGACGAGGTAATTATACTAAATCGTTGCGATTAATGAAGGATTTGTGTGTAAAATATGAAAACTCGGGACATTCGGCTTTAGCCCACCGTGTCCAAGGCACTGTATGTGTGAAAGTCGCCTCGATAATCGATGATCCCAATGCAAAACAGCGGCATTTGAAAAACGCGATCGAGTCTGCTCGTAAGGCGGTTCATTTATCGCCAAATTCTATTGAATTTTCTCATTTTTACGCTAATTTATTGTTTGAGGCGGCAAACGATGGGAAGGAGTATGAAGAGGTTATTCAGGAATGTGAGAGAGCGTTATCAATAGAGAATCCTATGGACCCCGGAAAAGAAAGCTTGCAGGAAGAGAGCCAACTGAAGCTATCTTCGGCTGATGCTCGTATTGGGCATGTTCAGAACGAGCTTCGTTCGCTTATACAGAAATCGAACATTGCTTCAATTTCAACTTGGATGAAGAATCTAGGAAATGGGGAGGAGAAGTTTCGTTTGATTCCCATTAGAAGGGTCCCCGAGGATCCCATGGAGGTTAGATTGGTTCAGGCTAAGCGACCGAATGAGATAAAAAAGGCAACTAAGACTCCTGAGGAGAGGAGGAAGGAGATTGAGGTACGGGTAGCAGCTGCGAGGCTGCTGCAGCAGAAGTCTGAGTCGCCTCAGCCAAATGATGAGAATAAGCCTCTGGACTCGTCGTCAGGGTCTAGTCATAGAGGGGGAGATAGAAAGAGGTCCGGGCATGCAAGGAAGAATGCATCTTCTGCAGAAAGGAGGGACTGGGTTCGGTCGTACTGGAATTCTATGAGCTTGGATATGAAAAAGGATTTACTTAGAGTTCAAATCATGGACCTTAAAGCCCATTTTGGTTCATTGAAGGATAGTTTTCCTAATGAAGTTTTGTCAGAAGCTATATCTTATGCTGAAGCAAATAGGAGTTGGAAATTCTGGACGTGTTGCCGTTGTAGTGAGACATTTCCGGAATGTGAATCCCACATGCAGCATATTTTGCAGGATCACTTGGGGAACCTTTTTCCCCAAATGCAGGCTATGCTACCTCAAAATGTTGATAACGAATGGATTGAGATGCTTATTAACTGTCCTTGGAAGCCATTAGATGTTAATGCTGCGATTAGAATGCTGGAAAACCAAGTGAGGTCCCGAGCTCCTTTACTTAATGGGGATACATACGTGAGTGATCGGTCGGCGAGTAAAAACTACCTAGATGACAAATATACTTCTGCGGATGGATGGGATTTGTATACTGGTAGGGCTGAGCTTGAAGATCGTTGTAATGGGAATTTTCTCGATTGCAGAAGCTATGACAATGTCTCTGACAACTCTAGAGGCCAAGAAATTGATGGGAACTGGTGCGCTAAAGCATATTTTATAAGTGATAATTTGCCAGTTGTCGAGGATACTGAGCGTGGGAAACTCCTCGAAAAAATACATTCCATATTTCAGGTGCTTATTAGACACAAGTTCCTTGCTGCTAGTCACGTGAACAAAGTAATACACCATACGGTAGAAGAGCTACAAGGGTTTGCCTCTGGTTCGCAGCTTCTCAACTACGGTGTTGATCAGTCACCCTCGAGCATTTGTTTTTTGGGGGCTCATGAGCTGAAGAAGATTCTGAAATTCTTGCAGGACTTGTCCAGTTCTTGTGGCATAAATAGATACGAAAAGGGTAGTGCTGTTGATGGTTCCGATTTGGGTAATCAAGGGACTGATATTATGGAGAAGGTAGTTCTCAATGAAGATGCATCTTTTCTTCTTCTGGATGAGCATTTCCTGCCTGGCAAACCTACTTCTTCCACCCGCCACGTCATTCTCTCTGACGAAGTGGGACATGAAGGTGAGGCTTTACTTGATCACGAGGCTCTGCTGACGTGGATTTTCTCTGGGCCTGCGAGTGGGGACCAATTGGGACTATGGAGACGTACAAGAGAAGAGAAAATACAACAGGGTGTGGAGACTCTCCAAATGCTCGAGAAGGAATTTTATCACTTGCAAAGCATGTATGAGAGGAAATGTGAACAGTTGAGTTTTGAGGAAGCCGTGCAAGCAGTGGAGGATCAAGCAGGGAAAAAAAGCGAGCAAGAATTTTTGCATCGGAGTAATGAGTATGTTTTGAGAAAGCGAAGAGAAGAGCTTACTCAAGGTGACAGTGATCTAATGCTCACTAGCCATCGGTTTGAATTGGAGGTGATATCAAATACTCTCAAAGAAGCTGAAACTCTGAACCTCAACCAATTTGGATTTGAGGAAACCTATAGTGGGGTAAGTTCTCATCTACGTGATTTGGAATCTGGTGAAGATGATGATTGGAGAACAAAGGACTATCAATACCAGGGGGACTCTTACATAGAAATTGCAATCCAGAGGCAGAAAGAACATTACTCCTCCGAGGTTGGCTACTTTTTAATGTGACCTGCTTTTTAGCTTTCATTTCAAATAAAAAGGAGAATAGAAAAGAAAAAAAGGATAAAAAAAGTGCCACCCAAAATGTGGGGAAAAAAAACACTGCACATCCCTTGCAGTACTCTCACTCTTTTTGTTGTGCAGCTCAGCAAACTTGATGCGAGAATGATGCGGAGCCTCAGTGAAATGCAGCAGCTTGAAATTAAGCTTGAGGATGCATCGGCCAATGATTACCGCTCTATTTTAGTGCCACTATTAAAGTCATTTATGCGGGTTTGTTTGCCATTCTTTTCCTTATTTTGGCAACTTTATGGTTGTGGGCTTGCCTATGTGCTTGCTGTAGTTAATTTATTCTTTTCAGGCACGCTTGGAGGATCTGGCGGAGAAGGATGCTACTGAGAAATCTGATGCTGCAAGGGAGGCCTTTTTAGCTGAACTTGCACTTGACTCAAAAAAAAACAATGGCGGAGGTGGTGACAGTTCAAAACATTCTCACGAGAAGTCAAGGGATAAGAAAAAGAATAAGGAGCAAAGGAAAACTAAAGGATCAAAGGTTCGAATATATTGTCAGGATTTATTATATTCTTCCAATCCTGAGCAGGATGACCTTATTGTTTCTTGTCTTTGCAGGGTAATGGCACCAGTGAGCTTGCGTTTGATCCTGACAGTGCACAGAGCGTGTATGTATCTTGTCAATAATGCATGTAAAAATACGGTCTTCTTCACAATATTATTTGACATATAGTTCTGAACCCATGACCTGGTATACATCTGATGTCCTGCTAATTCCTGCCATTCTATAGCTCCAATGTAGTTGCATCAGAAGAAGATCATCGGCCTTTTGAAATTGTTGCTCCTGTTAGTGGGGATGCATTGACTGAAGAAGAGGAATTACGACGTAAAATTGAACTTGAAGCTGAGGAAAGAAAGCTTGAAGAAACTCTGGAATATCAGAGACGGATTGAAGAAGAGGCAAAACAGAGGCATCTTGCAGAACAATATAGAAGAACAAGTAGAATAGTTCCAGAGAAGCATAGTGATAATGACGAAAATAAGAATGAGCTCAAACCTTGTAAGCAGGTGAGATTGTTCTTTTCGGGATTTTCTGTTCTGTACTTATAAATTCATGACGTATTAGAAATTTGAACTACTAGTTACCAAAAAGATGACAAATTTGGAATTATTCCAGTTTATACCCTGAAAAAAGCAGTGCTGCTTTATATTTTATTCTTGGTGTAATTAATTGATATTGAAAAAAATGCTTATTTTGTATGTTTTCTTGGAACCATTAATCCAGGAAAATGGAGTCCTAGAAGGATCAGAAGTAGTACCTGTTATTGATATATCTGCCCATGAGATTGTTAGCACTCATGTGCATAGGCCTACAATTCCAGGTTAGCTGACACTTTGTAAAGCTTCCGAGATTTGATGGGGCAAATAATTTTGTAGACCTTGTTATAGTTTTCTTTTCTGTGCAGTCTTATCTAATGGAGGACTTCCAGAGGATTATGTTCCGTCTTTTAATCACCGGACAGGACGGAGAGGTAGGCGCCAAAGGAATTCAGCGAAGTTGTCATCTGAGAAGGATGATGTTGGAACTGGACAAGTAAACATTAAGAATGGTACTGATCGCAGTAAGTTGCACTGAGATTGTTTCCTTTTAAGTAGTCACTAGTTATGGAATTGTAATTTGTTGCTGACCGCTGATACTGTTTCGATTTTGAATTTGGCATTTTCTCTATCTTGTGGTTCTGGTTTAGTTTTGCCAACAAAATGTTGGGTGCTTCTTTGAAGATTTGCTTGTATTCTTAAAACAGTATCCGATGATGGACTAATAACTACAGTTAGTACATTCAAAATGATATGTGGGGTTGACTTAAGGGCATGATAATTATCCGCATTTACTACACTTTTTCTCGTCCTTTACTCAGTAGCATCGACTAGGAGGAAGTAGGAAGATTCACATTTAATGCAGTATTCAGTTTAATTATACAACTGTATGCAGAGGACGAAGTCTTTGGTTTAGGCTTCCTTGCCTTGTAGGTTTTTGCTACTTGAGTTAGTGTAAGGGTATGGAGTACCTCTGAGCTTACACCCAATTAATTATGTTTTGGAGTAGTTAACTTTTGCATATTTTTTAGTTCGATTAAATGATAAATGGGCCCGACTTAAGAACTTGGCCATAATCCGCATTCTTGTCTTTCACTCAGTGGTGTCAAGTAGGATGAAGTGGGAAGATTCACAGATTTTGAAGGTTCACACTGAATGCAGTATTTAGTACACGTATACGACTATAGATATGATCTATTTCTAAAGAGATTCGTGCAGCTGGCAAGGTATTTGCTTTAAACTTCTTTGCCTTAGGTCTTTGCCACTTGAGTTAATAGACGGGTATGGAGCATTTCTGAACTTATAACTAATTAATTGTATTTTGGGTTCTGCTAGCTTTTACATATTTTTGTGTGGGTCGCTTGAGTGGTATTTTTGCAATTTTTAGGTATCATTGATGATCTCTTTCTTTCTTTTTAAGAGAATGTCATCAACTCGTTAATGTCATCATATGCAACCTATTATGACCTTGGATGTTTTGTTTGATCAGATAATCCTCTTATGGGAGATGATGGAACAAAGACATTGAGGCAATTAAAAGCCGAGGAGGATGATGAGGACAGGTTCCAAGCTGACCTTAAAAAAGCTGTACGGCAAAGCCTTGGTATATTTACTGTCTTCTAGTTCTTCATCTTGTTAATTTACTTTTCACTTTCTGTGATACTTTTCAGTTCGGTTAAGTTTGGTAATGCTGATGATTTTCAAAGTATGCTTATTAAAGATGCTTATGATTTTCAAAGTATGCTTATTAAAGATGCATTTGAAAGTTGATTATAAAAGTGGATGTAATCCTTGTGTTATATATAAATTTTAAAAACTGATTTGAGTAGTAGTATAGTGTTTTGTAAATTGTTTTTTTTGTAGCAAAAGGACAAAAGTAGACATATTTGGAATGTAGAAAGGTAGCTTTAAGGTTATTCTTTGTAATTATTATAATAGAAAAATCAGAATCAGGTTTTAGTAAGAAAGCAAATAGCTATTTTGTGTAAATGATAGTGGTTGGGTGACATAAGAATTGACAAGCACAGGCATGTGGAGTCAACTTAGGAAAGAAATGATGGATTGTTTGGTTGTGGAGGATACTTTAGTGCTTATCTGCTAGTAATCTTCTAGTTAGCTTGGCCCTTTTTCGTATGCTGCTAGTGTTCAACTGGGAGTCCGCATGATATTGTTTCCTTGGCAGAGATCAAATGATATCAACTCCCCTTATAGATGTATGCAGCAATGTGCTTTTTAGTTTGTAGCTTTCTTTAAAACATAATTTTCCTTGTATAAGCTTCCCAAGGATTTTCCTCATATGTTGGCAAAGTATTCTTACACCTGCCACTATTTGTTCCGCTGAATTTGAGATATCCTGGAACTTAAATTGAAGAAAGGAATTGATTGAAAACTTGATTGGTTAAGATACAATTTTGTGATTTTGAACATTATTTTCTAGTTAACTAACACAAACACCACTGCATTGCTGGAAGGAAATGCGAGTACGTTATTAAGCGTTTTGCTGTGTTGTGGGCTACTAAAAATCTTTTTTTCCCCTGTTGTTTGTTTCTGTCAATATTAGCTTTTGTATTAGGATATTGAGATTGTGATGTCATATTTCAACAATCACTTCAAAAGATATCAATCTTATCCATGCAAGTGCAGTCTTGTTGCACAGACAGTTGAGGCCATTAAGTAAAACATATGAGTTTGACTAGGTACAGCAACAGTGACATTATTTTCTACTGTTGCTGAAACTTCATCCTTTTCATGATATTATGTTGTGTTTAGACACATATCGTGCTCGTGCTAGCATGTCTCCAAGGATGTCTTCTGAAGTGGGTGATCTAGCTATTTCAGTTCAGAAGTCCGATGCTGAAATTGTGAATGGAGTAAATGTGTATGGTACTGGCTTGAAGAATGAAGTTGGTGAATACAATTGTTTCTTGAATGTTATCATACAGGTTTGTTTGATACCGATCATCATTACTGTGATTAATGTTATCCTCGCTTGGCTGTCTGTGTCAAGGCCTGATTCTTTTGTTCTTGTTATGATCCAGTCGTTATGGCACTTAAAACGTTTCCGAAATGAATTCTTGTGGAGATCATCTTCAGACCATGTTCATGTCGGAGATCCTTGCGTTACTTGTGCACTCTATGATATTTTTACTGCCCTGAGCGTGGCATCTACAGACATGCGAAGAGAAGCTGTAGCCCCTACTTCTCTGAGGATTGCTCTGAGCAACTTGTACCCGGACAGTAATTTCTTTCAGGAGGTCAGAACTTGTAACTTGCACCTTTGTTTAATTCGCAGAATGATGCTTGGCAGGACTATTATTCCAGTCCCCTTCCCTGTTTCATTTTTCTGCCCTGGTCTGTTCTTAGGATTAGTGGCCCCTCCAGACCATTTCAGCCCCAAAACATTGGGGCTAATCTGACTTTTTTTTTTTGGAGGGGTGTGGGTAGGGGGAGTGCGCTAATTATTGCAGTTTCCACTGCATAGACAAGTATATCCTCATAAACAGAATTGTAAAATTTAGATCTGGGTCTAACGGTCTGAGGGAGAGAGCCCTGTCCTCGACAATTTAGCCCGGAAAAAAGGAATGCTCCCTTTTTCTTCTTTACAATTTTTGTGCGGTTTTTGTTTCATGTAGTAAAAACTTGTCATTTTGTGCTGGTTAATTTCTTTTTAAGTTCTAACTAGTATTGTTTCATTGGACAGGGACAAATGAATGATGCCTCAGAAGTGTTGGGAGTAGTATTTGAGTGCCTTCATCGTTCATTTACATCAAGCTTGGGTGTTTCTGACGACGAGTCAGTCGAAAGCAACTGCAAGGGTTCTTGGGATTGTGCAAGCACTGGTTGCGTTGCACATTCCCTTTTTGGAATGGACATTTTTGAACAGATGAATTGCTACAGTTGTGGTTTGGAGTCCAGGCACCTAAAATATACATCTTTCTTTCACAATATCAATGCCAGTGCCCTTCGAAATATGAAGGCATGTGTCTTCTGAATGATATTCTACAATTGTCTAATTTGCTATCTTAAATGATCAAAAAGAGGTTCATGATAGTATACTTTTGTATTGATGCAAGTCCGTCCTTTTTTCTTCTTTCAGGTTATGTGCCCTGAGAGCTCTTTTGATAAGCTTCTAAACCTTGTAGAGATGAATCATCAATTAGCTTGTGACCCGGAGGTTGGGGGTTGTGGGAAACTCAACTATATCCACCATATTCTTTCATCTCCTCCACATGTTTTTACAACTGGTACGCAGGAAGATTGGGTAGATTCTGATTCTGTTAATTGCGATGGAGTACATCATTTAAGAAACTTGAAATTACTTTGATTTTCTATGTGGCAGTTATGGGTTGGCAGAAAACTCATGAGAGTGCCGAGGATATAACAGCAACGTTGGGAACTCTGGCTACTGAAATAGACATTGGTCTTCTTTATAGGGGGCTTGATCCAAAAAACAGACATTGCTTGGTGTCAGTGGTATGTATGCTTTGCCAACCTTAAAAACCACTCTGTGTTGTTTGTATCACTCATAAGAAAGAGGAGGTGCTTCTGCTTTACTCGCTCCATGCTGTCATTCCGTTTTGGTGCATGTCCCAAATACGGTTCACTTTCTAATAATAAAGTTTCTGAATTTCCTTACCCATATTTAATGTGTTTTATATTATTCAATGTTTCCCCTACATATTTTGCTAGGGATAAATTTGTAAAACTAATTGTTACTTAACGCATGTGAGCTCATGTATTGATATCTCTTTTAATAAGTTGGGTTTTGCCTAATGGACTGAAAAATTGGGAAGGGTGGAGTTTTAGAAAAAGCAGATCTGGTGTAAGGATGGAGATATTTAGGCCATTTGCTTCAGGAAACTTAACAGATCCCCTAAAGGACATACAAAAAAGACTTTATTTTACAGCTGCATTAGATTACTTATCGTATTCTCAAGTTTCTTTTAATACTATTTGCTATACTATCTCACTTTTTTGTGATTAACCACAACACTGAGTGAAAAACAAAAAAACAAATATTCACCATTCTGAGAATTTTGTGAAATCGAGAAATCCAAAAGTGAAAAGTGGGTCACAGTATCACCGTGTATGTCCTTTGATATAGTTTTATTGCAATTACACATAAGTACAAATGCACATCCTAGTGATGAAAAAGATGCGAGAAAAAAATTTAGAGAGAGAGAGAATTGGGCTAATTTTTTTTTTTCAAGTTTTAGCACAAATTAATCATTGCATAGGCGAATGGATGCAGAGGGAGTAGGAAATGATAAAGGGGAGAGATTATTATTTTTTTATTCTAAGGGAATGAGCCTATTACCTATTTTAGCTAGTGACTAGATTATCTGATGTGGGACTAAATACTGATATTACCTAAGTTTGAATACCTAAACTTAAGAAAGAACTCATTTTAGTTAATCTGATGCAAGTGTTCTTAGTCCATCTCCATTCATGATTGCTTTATTTGGGGAAGATAGGGCTGCCATAATAAGTTTGGCTGCTAATTTTTCAGTTTGAATTAGGTTCCAAGTTCAGTGGTGGAAATTTTAGGGGTGGTGATTAGGTTACGTGGATGGATTGTTTGTGGTACCTGCTTAGTCGCATTGTTGGCAGCTTTTTGATGTATAACGCTTTTGCTTACAAGGCAAAAAAGCCAGTTTCATTATTCTCATGTGGTTTGGGTTTTCTGTGTCCTTGCATCTTTATTTCTCATCTGTGCTTATTTTTTCAACTTTATTGAACAGGTTTTGTGATTTCTTTTTGTCATTCATTTCTTATTCTTTTTCGTTTTCTTTTAAATATACTTGATATGTTGCCCTTCTGTCAAATATTTTTTTTTTATCTGTGATATTAACCTTGTTTTTGTTTCATTGCAATTTTCATACTTTAGGTTTGCTATTATGGTCAACATTATCACTGCTTTGCCTATAGTCATGATCATGAGCGGTGGGTGATGTACGATGACAAAACTGTGAAGGTAATATAGTGAACATTACAAGCTAAATATATTTCCTCTTTCTTTCTTATGTATGAATTTCATTTGATAAGCCATATTCAACTTTCAGGTAATTGGAAGCTGGGATGAGGTGATTGGTATGTGCGAGAGAGGCCACTTGCAACCTCAGGTTCTATTTTATGAAGCTGTAAACTAGGTTTAGGCAAGATTTATGTGTCGGTGCCTAGAGTTTTGGGTGTTAGTCGAACAGTAACTTTATTGCCTGCCTACTACCTTACGGTATTACAAGCAAACCATGCAACTTTCTTGTGGTCCAGTGAGCGAAGCTTGTAACTTCCATCAAGGAGTATAATTTTTTGACGGAGTGTGAAATATGAGCAAGGAGCATATTAATTTTGTAGTTCTTAGAAAAAAATATGGTGATTAAAGGGCCAAATAGTAGGTTGGTGGTACTTTGACCTAAAATACTATATCAGCATTCAGCAGATAAAAGTTTTTTTTTTTAATTTTCTCAATAAAAGTTGGTTCAGTTGAAGAGTAATGACAACCATATTGCCTGGCTCCAAAAGTGCAGCTGCGCGGTGGTCAATGTACAAGGGCAATGATCTAATGGTGGTCACAAAGAGCATAGACGTTGTAAACTGGTAATGGATCGTTTTTGCGATGTAGAGAGGGTTTTGTATAGATCGAATGTGTAATGCTTGATTGTCGTACTGTAACTTATTTCTCCCTTATAGCAGGTAAAGTTTTTAGCGGGCAAGTGTTGTCAAAACCCTGTACTGGTTACAGAAACAAATGAAATGCCAAGACTTTATTTTGATATTTTATCATGCCATTAAGTTTGAAATTTGCAATATTATCACCACCACTTGGATGCATTGGTATCGGCCTATTTTGTTCATGAATGAATTTATACGTATCCTTTTCTTCGTTTTTTTGTCCTAGACATGGGAAATGAACTTTTGGAGACTATTAATATATATCATCTACAAATCCTAGTCTATATGGATCGAGTCGGATAAATTCTTGGGTTGGATGGATTTGATATACGGACTTTTGGACCATAACCAGAATTGACAATCAAACTGAATAAACAAAAGTGAATCGGTTCTGTTTAGTCTGATTCTGGTTTTGATGGATTAGTTCAGGTTTAGACTCTTAGAACCAGACAACCAAAACCAAGATGTGAAGTTGTGCACTGGAGAAACTAAGAATGAGGTTTAAGATATTCTATTTTTGGTTTCACATACTTTTAGTTTTCTCGTCAAAGTTTCCAATTGAAACCAAGCAAGTTTTCTTTCTCGCTGCCACTTCCCATTTCAAAAACTGTACTAAAGCATATACCAACGAACAACAAAAGCATAACATGAAACTAAATTGCAGAAAAAGTATTTGAAAACAAAAAATCGAAGCAGTTGCAAAACCAAAAAGAGCTCGCGTCCATAATATGGACACAAAATTTATATGGGATGCAAAAACCGTGTCAAAAAACCAAATTCAAGTGGAAGAAAAATAAAACATATGTATCAAAGTTGTTCAATAGACTCAATACAAATGTGAAAAGGAGGAACTATTGCAAAAAAATAAAACTCCAAAAGAGAAAGCATAAAAAATTCCAAAAATAGAAAACATGAGTGAATACAAGTCAGGTATCCCATAAAGTTAGGATTAGCCCCTGGAGTTCCAACACTTGTCCGTGGCAGTCATAAGATTCAAAGAACAAACTCCCCAACAAAATAGGCCTATCTCCCTCTCTCACCCGTAAGTTGTTTTTACTCAGTCTTCCCTTCACTCCCCCAGCAAATCCGCTATCCCACATCATTTTTTTCATCAGTAAATATAAATATATTATAGGAAAAACCTGTTTAAGGGCACACCTTCTTCATATCACTCACAGCCACCCTTTCCTTCTCTTTCACCTTTTCAAAATTACTGTCTCTCCCCTCTTACTCTGAAAATTTTCTTCCCGTTCATAGCCGAATTCCTCTTTTAAACTGTCATTCCTAGCATTTATGCTGGCACAGAAATGACTCTCAAGGGGGGCTCAAGCCACGCTTGCGCCGCATGCAAGTTCCAGAGACGGAAGTGCTCATCCGAGTGTTTGCTGGCCGCATTTTTCCCTTCAGATAATCCCAAAATATTCCAAAATGCGCATAAATTATTTGGTGTGAGAAATATAGTGAAAATACTGAAACCGCTGAATGAGTTCCAGAGATGGGAAGCAATGACGTCGATCATATTCCAGTCGAATATGCGAGAGGAATTCCCAGTTCACGGGTGTTGTGCAGTGATTGCTCGGCTTGAGTACCAAATACACCTAGCCCAAGAAGAGCTCCATTCTGTCCAAAGCCAACTAGCATTTTTTCGACAAAATCAACAGCAACAAGAGATCTCATGCACTCAGAATGACTCATTATCGGAGTTGCAATTGGGCATGGTCAATATTGGACCATCTGATCACCCAATGCCAAGCCTGCCCACTGAAGCCGAACATATTTACCCAAATGCCACAATCATCGATTTCGGCTCCGTCTACCCTGACAAGGATGAGATGGTCAATTCTTATTGCATTCAAAATCCGGATGCTAGTGGGAATGATAATAGCAATGGAGACGACATTAAACTGATGCAATCTCAAATTAACTCACAAGAGGTTACCATCCAACAACAAGAAGCACAAGAATATGATGAGATCCATCCATTCTTCGATATGATTGATGACAGACAATCTTCAATTGATTCCAAGGGGGCTAATGATTCCAGGTATACAGTATACTTATAGTACAAAAGAAAAAAAAAAGATCAGAAATTTTGTAAATGGTGGCATCATAATTTGATTTTTTTTATAATGGTTACTTAGCTGCCGTTGATTCTTATGTACAGTTCGGATTCATCGTTGAAAGACACTGCACCATCCATCGAGCTTGTTGCTGACAATGAGTTGAAAAATGCAGCTGCACACTTTCGTCTTACCAGTGTCAACTGATCACATATCAACAAAACTTGAGGATACGAGAGGGAGAGAACAAGGCTAAGAGAAACTTTCTCAAATTTGGTTGGATCATATTATGATTTTGTTCTTTTGATTAATTGGAAACTTTAAATTTTGATTTTTTAATACATGTGTCACATACTCACATTCCGCATTTTATTCAGTTTCAATATATTGTCATATTTTTCTTGTTCAATATATAAACTCTAACAAGATATGGAAAAAAAATTACTCTGCAATGATATCCCCATTTCATGTGTTTCTTTTTTGTGCAAAATATTTTGGTTAAATTCTGTTCAGGAACTCAGTGTCGCTGGCGCTTCATTGAGGACTCAGAGATTAAGAGCTTTTAAGGTTCATTACAAATTTTGCAATTTTCACCATCTATATTCTTCATAGAGTCCTATAAGACTACTTTCATATGATCTTTAAGGATTTAAATGTTTATACTTATCATCACCATCTATTTCAACAATCAGCACTATAATTAGGCTGTGATTTCACCCAACCCTCAAGTGCTTATAGATATGAAATGAGGTGATACTTGGAAACTATGAGGACTTTAAATCAATATTCATGACTATTTGGGCTATGAAATGAGTAATATGTAGGTGGCTAGTTCTCGAGTTCAAACGCATGCACATACTTTTGGCTACTGAAATATCATGTAGTGACATGATTATGGTACAGCCATGATCTGAAGTCATCAAGCTATACATATTTGAAGTCTTTCCCTTATTTATTTGTAACATACATATTTACTTACCTACTGTGTACGGATGACCTTGCCTGATCAATCCTCCAAATTACTTATTGATTTCAAACCGTTCAATCCAAATGCAACATGAAAGTACTAGCAAGACAACGAACTCTTGAATTCAGTATGGAAGCAGGTCATAGAAGTCTGGTGTTGTAAGAACCACAGTGAGAGCATTTGTGATAGAGCCAGTGGAATGTAGCAGTTCCCCTCTTCTCACAATCATTGCATAGTATTCTCTGAATATTTTTCAAACGAATTGAGTTTATATCATATCGCCACATTGATAATTCAGAACAAAAAACAGAACATTAACCTACCTGTGTTTGACCAGAGTACTCATCTGGAATTTTTTCTTCTGCCAATAGTGCATCTAACATGGCAAAGTATACCTGAAAGATACCAGTTAGCAAAATATGCCTGACAGACACAAAAGCCCCTTCCATCTACGCTAGAAGAATTGAAAATATACTATTACTCACCCGCATGTCCCCTAGTGACTTGCTACATATCGGGCAAGTGTAGTGAGTAAAAGTATAGTCCTGACAGTAGAACGACAGAGTTCGTGTAAATTAGTCTGATACATACAATATCTATATCCACCAAAAGGAAATACACAAGCATATACGTGTGTTAGAACCTGAAAGCATGCTGAGTGCAACATATGTCCACATGCAAGGACCTTGACAGGGGAGCATGATGTAAAAAGGAATTCATGGCATATGGGGCAATTATCCTCGAAACACTTCTCTCTACATGTGTGAACTGAAAGCGACTTTGACATGCAAGCATTGCATTTCATGCAGTGGAAATAATCAATGCCCAATCCTTTCCCAACTCGACATAAGTTACAGTAAGGGCAGTGGTAGATGTCCCTGTTCAACAGTCTCCATGTTAACAATACTTCACGAAAAGAAACATGTAGCTATTTTATTTGACAACAACACAGCATTACAGCTGTTTCACTAGTTTCATTTGAAACACTACCTAAAAGCCTTGTTCCATCACTAGGACGGTCAAAATCTGGGATTCGGATACTATTACAAACAGTGTTTTAGACTTAGTTGTAATACCATTCAAACAAAGATTTTAAGTTTGCAACCTAGCAACTTTTTATTTCAAGTGCTGAAACAATATCCTTTAAGTTATCACCAACCAGCCTTGAGAAGAATAATACGGAAACAAACCACAGAAAAAGGGAAAAGAAGTAGATCAATTTCGGGAGCTACCTCTCATCATCAAACAATTTGCAGATCTTGCAGTAGTATTTTGCCATGTATAAATTATCACAAGTTGAAGTTGAGCAAGTGGGACCAATTGGCTGAATCCTCAAGCATTTCATGCACATCATGTTAGCCGTAGCTTTCCTGGTTGCATATTGGATCAGCAGAATTTTTTAAGAAAAGCTTCAAGACCCTCAAAGCACTTACACTAGAAGTGCAGAAGCAGAATGTAAAGCACGCTATATGTTTACCTATCCATAGAATGATTATTTATATCATCGTGGCAGCGTCTACATGCATAAAGACGGTTGCAACAAGCAGCAACTAGTTTACAGTTCCTCTTGTAGTGTTTGCAACCTAAAGTTAGTTTGAGTGGGTCTCGATAGGATGGAGATTGGCCTGAGATTTCTACCTCATTACTTAAGACAGGGACATCTGATTGCGATTTCTCTTGAGAAATTTCCCAGCGGCTGAAAGAATATTAAAACTTTAGCATGCAAGTAACAGATGTACTCACATCCAAAACGAAGTTCTCTAGACCTAAGGTCAGTTCACCATACTATTATTCCAATAAAATGACCCCTGTAGCTTACATAATATTTACATAAGTTTTTGATAATTGTGTATCAAGTTTGCTTTTCACTCAATTAGCAAAATCCAAAAGAGACTTATAAATTATTTTGTGGATTTCTCTTTGAATTTGAAAAGTGAAATTAAAACTGGAAGCACAGAAACTGGAAAGGGAAAAATATCATCTACAATGTACTTATAATCAACCTTGTCAGAAGGCTTTGAATGATGCATGATTTCTTTTGGGAATCTAGAGTTGAGTCACGAGATATTTTTCTTATCATAGCCACCACTTCTTCTTGATGCATGCTAGGAAGGTGGTCTTGAATCTTTGGGTCCGGTTGACTACAATTATCAACTTCAGTGCTAAAATTTGCTAAATCTTTATTTGTCTTATCAACCCCAGTAGATTGTTTGGAAGAATGTGCAATATAATGATGATTAATGTCTCCACTAATCATTTTTCCAGTAGCATCCATGAAGGTCAGTGGAAGATCATCCCATTTTTTATTCTCCATTTGATTTTTATTGTAAAAAAATTTATGTGAGAGATAAGTGGAGAGAACTTCCAATGGCTCTTCTCTCCAAGAGGGGACAATATTTGATTCCTCCTCCACGTTGGCAACATCCTGCACCTTCACTTCTTCCCACCATTCCTCCAACCATTCATGAAACATAGTATTTTTAGTAGCTTTGCGCCATAAGGACATCATGGATTGCTGTTCTTCAAAGGTCAAAGATTCCATAAGCCATGGAATTAATTTTAGTAAAATTTCAGCACTCATTCTTCCAAGCATACTTCCTATGATCCTCTCTTGCTCCTCAATAGTGAAGCGTTCACTAAATAACGGCCAAAGTTCAGCTTCTTCCTGGTTAATATGGTTGCTCAGTACTTTATGCATAGACATACACATATCATGAAGATCTAAACATAATTTCCGGTGGTTTAGGGTTCTCTGATCCTGTAAAGTGTATCCCACGGCCTTTATTAAAGCATTCAAGTAATCAGAAACCGAGATGAAGATTTCATCGATGCAGTTGTGCTCAAGTATAAATGTACAGACCCCATTTTTTATGTGGTTATCGAACACAGAATAGACAACCTGTCAAAGTAAAGAAATTGAAATCAAAAGCAATATACATAAGCAATATATTCAGCTTTTTCCTTTTGACCCTCCAAACTGATTTGCTATTGGCAGCTACCTTGCAAGCACTCGGGAATTAAGATGTTGAGTGTAGATTAAAAATTCCGGACATTGTTATTAGACATGCGCCCAACACTCAATAAAGATCAATAACTGTAGCCCAAATTAGTTATTTTACTGCGGGTGGAAATGCCTGTGATTAGATAATAAGAAAATGATTCATGTACTAATAATTATATATCGAAACTATACAAATGTTTGTGTTTATATGATATCCTGCATTTGGATAGAAAATACACATTACATGACCACTTGGGTAATTGTTAGTTTCTTTACCAGAATTCTTTGCATATATCATTATCATATGGGTAGCCCAGTGCAAAAAGCCCCCCCACCCCACGTTAAGAGGTCTGGAAAGGATATGATGTATGTTGCCTTTACTCATGTTTCCAAAGCGACTGTTCTTAGGATACAAAGTTATAAAACCGCAACTCTCATGTTGTAACCTATAGAAATATTCTGTGCATAAATCAATACTGTGAAAAATACATAATAGTTTTTCGTAAACCTTTCCTTCTATGCTCATATGGTGGTTATGACTAGAATCATTTCCAATAAACATTGAAATTCGATTATCCAGGAATAAAACTATGTAGGAATAGTGAGGGACTACAGACCCCCCAATTTTAAAAAGTTGACCCAATATCTTATATTTTGGTATAAATTTTTTTATACATGGCTTACACCCGGTAATCAAGGTTCAACCTCCCATTGTAATATTCTATGACGTTCAGCCCCTTGCATTTTCAATTTCTAGCTCCGCTACTATCAGCAACTGGCCAAGTACTAAGTGTGTCACCCTCCTTTTTATCGTTTGTCAAAAACTAGAAATTTTAAACAAATAAGAGCAATACATAGCCAAAGTAAGCCGAATTTTGATTCTCCATCACATTAAAAAATTAAGAGAACAATAATAAGAATATAGTTACGAGCAGTTACTTCATCCTCAGCAGAGCTGTGATACTTATACACGAGCTTTAGGAACTCGAACCTCCGGCGAAAATCCACAATCAGCCGGCGCAGGCGGCCGGAGTCACTCTCCACCAGCTCCGCCGCGGCGCGGTGGAGCTTGCCGAGCTCCGCCGTCAGCGCCTTGTGGAAGAAAGCGAGGAACTGAGTCAGAGCTCCGGCGAGTCTCAAGGGATTCTCCGACGGCGGCTCAGAGCACATCTCCTATCGAACTTTACGTTACGCCACAGTTGACCGCCTTCAATGGAGAGGAACGGACAGAGTATGTGAATGTGTGTTTATGTATATATGTATATATGTATAGATAGATAGATATAGAGAGAGACGACTTTGCATTGTTCGCGCCATGTGTGTGTGTACTTGAAAGGTTTGCTTTGCTTACTATAATCCGATTCAGGATTGGCAATTTTGGTGCTTACGGGGATATGATTGAGACGTTATACCAAAGTCACCAAACATTATAACGATTTTCGGATAAAATAAAATAAAATAGTCGCAATCTCAATAATTCATTTATACAGTTGCTATAATCATATTATTACAAATTGTCGTTATTACGGAAAACAATAATTTCATAAACCAGTTCCTTTTTTCGTTTATTATATGATGAGCAACTTCCCTTCGTTCTGGTATGTATCCTCTCATCTCACATTGGTCTAACAAGGTTTCGCTTATGACCTTTCTCTTTTGGACAATATAATTATTTTTTTTCTTGTTTTCTTTAATTCGTAAGACAAATATATATATATATATATATATACTATAGAAGTATAATTTCTTACATTATAATCCATTGGTTAATTAACTTGGAAAAGTTCAAAATACCGAATCATTTCGACTTCCCTGCGGGCTTATTATGTAAAAAATGAGTTCAAACTAGGAAAAATAAAATAATATTTCGATATTAAAAAAGTTTAGAACCGTTTATACTTTAAAATATCATGAGTTTGAAATATTAAAATATAGTAAAATAGTATTACTTTATAAAATTTCTTAGGTTGAACTTCCTGCCTTAATATAGATCAGATCTGTTACCATTCCAAAATATGGATGGATATCGATGAATTATGGCTGAAATTGAAAGTATAGACAGTAAATATTTCTTTCTGCTTACTGACCTTGAGATCTAAATAATAGGGGAATTCTAAGGTCACTGCACAAATGCAGAAAGGCAGCACATATAAATTGAACAAAAAAAAACTAAAATATTAAAAGTATCATATATTTAATACATCAAATATAATTTAATAAATTCTTAAATAATAAGGAAAGTTACATAATTGCTCTTCATATATAAACTTCACAAAATCTCTCTAAACCACTGGGTCCCCTCCCCTCCGTACTTCTTCTTTCTCTCTCATCCCAAGTCACTTGTCATTCACTACCACATAACCACCGGCCACCAACTGCACCTGCATCACATCACACACCGACCATCACCACCACCACCACTACACCGGCCATTTGTAAGATATTCGATCCAAAAATTAAATTAAATTAAATTCAAAATATTCAACCCTAATCGTTCAATAATTCCAATTACATCAACTACAAAACATTCAATTAAATGAATTCAAATTACATCACCACCACCAAATAGCCTACATTTGACCATATGTTAGTTGAATGTAGGCTATTTGGCCACTACACAAATCAGTGGCCAATACTTTCGACCATAAAGGTATCGAATGTCATGACTACATTCGACCTCCACATTCGACCAATTTGGGGTCGAATGTACCCCAATCGTACCGACTTCTGTGAGGTTGAATGTATTTCGTCATGATTGAATTTAAAAATTGTACATTTGGGATCCCTAAATTGGGAAGAAAACTCAATATCTTCAAAAGATGGGTTCATTTGATCTTCAATTGTGTTCTAAAGACTCAAATAATCATACCTTGCTAGATTTGATGGTTTAATTTTGTAGAAATTAGTGAGACAAATAAATGGTGAAGTGGGTTTTATGTGGAAGATGATGTAGTGAGAGAGAGAATATGATGAAGACTTGAAGAGTAAAATAGTGATGAATAAAATGATAAAAGAGAATATGATGAAAAAAAAAGATGATGAAGATGAAGATAAAGAAAAAGGAAAAAGACGATGATGAAGAAGGTGAAGGGTTTAATTGATTGGAGGGGAATGGTATTTTGGTAATTGATTTATATGGTGCTAATAATAAACTAGTGGTGCTTGAAGTAAAAATTTATTATTTCATTTAATTTGTGGTACCCATTAAATAGAATAATTTTTAATTGTATAGTAGGTGAAGTAATGTGGTACCTTTAATTATTTGTGTGTTCCCTTTTGAATTGTCCCATATGAAATTGTAACAACTTAAGCAATTCAAAGATCATATGCGATAACCCAGATAAATATGGAGAAATATCGAGTCCTGTGATAGTTAACACTTTCAAACGACGCCAAGTTTGCCTCTTTACTTTCTTCAGGTTCTAAACGGCATTAGGTTGTTTACTTAAAATGCAATGCTTCAAATATTTATCTGCTTGCTTTTCAGATTATTCTTCTTCCTCCGTGTTAATTTTGTTGCTTGTTGGCAAATACTAGAGTAAATTACGGTATAGAAATAAAACTAGGCTGAGCATCGGGTCGAGTCGGATAATATCTGAACTAAATTTGATTATCCGAATTACCCATTTTAATTTTTTCCATACCTGAACCCGACCCAAAAAATGATAATACCCGATATAGACCTGAACCCAAATTAACCCTAAAACCTAAACCCGTAATATCCAAAACTTAAAAATATATATATGAAAAAATAGCAAAAACACAGCAGCAGAATCAACCTAAATAGAGATCGCAACTCGCAAGCGAGAGATAGCCCACTTATTGAGACCTCAAATCAAACTTTGTGAGAGAGAGATCACGACTCGTGAACGGATAAGTGAGAGAGGCTGAAAGCTTGCGCTAGAGAGAAAGTCCAGTTTGTGACTCCATGCGGCGAGAGAGTAGATAGAAATTATGATAAATATGTAAAATTACTTATATATCCTTTCCACATATAAAACTACATCGTTTTAATAATTGGGTAAATCGGATATATCAGGTAATCTAAAAATAAATCCAAACTCAAACCAGATTTCTCAAAATACCCAAATGTTTTTAAAAAATATCAGAACCGAATAGTTAATTCAGATATTTCGATTCGAGTAATTTATTTGAGTATCGGATAATTCAGAAATTTACTCTCCTCTAAATGGAACCGTAGTCTAAAATCCAAATTAAGTTTTTACTTGGTAATTTTAAAATCAATAACAGCAGTACTATCGCCAAATTTTTCAAAAACTTACATGATTAGTCCATAATCCCTAATATAACGGAAAATCATCCTCATTGGTGAAAATTTTAACATAAGAATACAACCAAAAATAGGTACCAAATGTGAGCTTGTTTTCAAAATGGGCACTAGATATGAGATTATTTTTGAATTCAGGGACTACTATTTCTATTGCAATATGGTAAGCTAACAAATTTTGAACAAAAGTAAGTGAACCAATAATGTAATGTTCTGAAAATACTAACGGCTCTGTTTGGTTGCATGTTTCATGCCAAAAAATAATAATAAAATAAATAAATAAATAAGTTTTTCTTATAATCAAAATAACTGGATGCATTAACTTTAAATTTTTCATTTTTTAAAGTCAAATTATCAAATAATCTCATCCAATAAGTTGGGCAGCCAAATACATTACAATTTTTAACCAAAGAATCAGAAAAACTTTAAATTAAAAACTGCAACAAACTTATTTATACTCAAATATAAATTTAGGGAAATCAACTCAATGCAAGAATTATTTTACAAGAAATTATACAAGAATTTTTTATGTGCGAAATTACTATGTTTCAATAATAAATTACTATAAACTAAGAAAAAATTTACTATAATTAATTTTAGATAAAAAAAAATTAGTAATAATTTGTTTTTAATTTTTAATAATTTATTCTGAAATTACATTAACTCCTCCTACATTGCAATAAAAAAAATTCTTGTACTGAAAGGACTTCCTAAATTTAGATGCACATTGACTTGGGATTTTTAAAAAAGACTTGATAGATTCCAAAAGTCCAGACATCTCCACCAAATGCATTCTTTTGCACTCCAAAAGGTCAAGAGAGATTTTTTCCTGATCCCATCATGTGCAACGATTAGAATAAAATATTTCTCTCATAATATGAAGTTAAAAACAGATTTAATATAAGCCACACTTCCAACACACCTCTAGGCATATGTGCTCTTACAGCTTGTTCGGACTAAAATATGATCATTTGACAGCTTCTAGAGGTTAAGCTAATCTTGTCCAATAACTTAATCTGATTAATTTGCCCTAACCTCTGTTGGATTTGTTTATTTTTTCATGGCCATTTAAGAAGCGTTGACACAAACACAGTTCGGATATGGATACAAGTAAGATAATTTTGAAAAATTCGTCCATCCCGAATTTCTCCACTCTTACTTTTAGGTATTGGCCAAAAGTTTTATGCTAGATACAATAATCATATCTGGCTGGTGGCTTCATGTACGAAAACACATTCGAAATTCATTGTCAAGGTAAATCCAATATTCTCGTAATTCTATTCTCGCTAACCAATATTTATTGCAACTATTTCTTTTCTAAATTTTCTCGATGAATACGTACACAAAATTAGAACATTCCAAATTATTATCAAGTCAAAAAAGTTCATCAGTAGGCGGACTGGCGTGAGTTCGGGAAACTTTATATACTTAATGGGGGGGCTTGGGCAAATGAAGTAGGCCACGACAGACGGGCAGAAATTTTTCAGAGAAAACCCAGGTGGCCCAGCCTGAGACCGGCACCCCTACTAAGCTAACGTAAATTAATTTTGTCATAAAAAAATATATTTTTTTTAAGAAAGAAAGTTTGAATAGTTATTTTCTCCTTATAGAAAATCACTGTTACAATTTGTAAAAATCATCTGTAATAAAAATTTCACATTTTTGCATTCTCTTTTTCACTTGAGAAAGAGACATGGTAGATAAAAAGGTTGGTACAAGTGTTCTGACAAGTGTGAATGTCTTGAACCAAGCAAAAACTCTTCAACTGTAAAGTTCATTGTTACTGTTATCCAAAATTTTTAATGCGTTCCCCGTAAACTCACAAGTCGGATTTAAGATTCTTACACCTTATTACAGGATTTTTTCGAAGAGAAATTTGGTCAAACAAGATATTTTACTGATAACTTGGAACTAGTAAATTACAGACTGACTATTACTCCTAATAAGCAAAAAAAA